>JAHQIW010003276.1:0-81905 GCA_019055375.1 Parelaphostrongylus tenuis
TCTATGAGTAATGCGATAATGAGCGGTCTAACGTTGAGCACTCTGCTATAAAGAAGCTTTTCCTGGTAAGAATTAAAATAGTGAATTAATTTCTAGTTCTGGCTCTGACATTTAGAACAGTTATTTCATTGGCAGTCGCGTGGTGCAGCCATTGAGGATGCCTGCCATACGCTGGTGATCGCTGGTTCGACATTTCACCGAGGCTTGCAAAGTCACCCGAGGCACAACTACTTCTGTGATATTTGATAAAGTCGAATAAGTGATCAATTTTTGAGCGAATGACAATCGTCTAATGCTTTATGCTTTACCTTTTATTCCATTCTAACGAATTCTGTGGTACTTGGTGTTCACAAGAGTAGAATAAATAGTCTGAGGAACTTAACGCAAACTTTAAGTCCAAACAACCTTCATCAACAACGCAAGTCTTTTCTTTCTCTCTGCTTCTCGCCTTACCCTATCAGGCACTATCGACGCAGGATTCTAGTCTTGTTCAATAAGCAAGATATCTGGCCAATGGAAGCAAACAAGATCACATATTTTAAAAACATGGAGTCGCCATATATTGAGAAAATATGGAGACTTTCACGGAATCGTCAATTAGCTCTATATTGACTTTATTTGGACGAAACTGACTAAGATAACTTGAGAAAGTTGGACATATCAATCCAGAACGAAAGCAGCAATGCGTTCTAAATATGAAATAGCTTCATGTGTTATACAGCGTTTTCACTGCCAGAAATCATCGATAAAGTGGTCAGCAGAGTGTTACTAAAGTTGAGCAAAAAGTTCTGGAGAATTTTTTGAAAGACTCGTTATTACGCGTAAATTAACAACATAAACAAAAATAACTATTTTTCAAAGTTACATAACTGTTGTCCACGACTTTCTGCCATCGTTGTGGAATACTCTGGATCTGCTTGAACTACCATTCCGACTCTTTGAATCGAAAAATTCTCGACATGCTTCTTCAACCTTATTGAATGATTCAAGTCGACGGCCATTCAAAAAAGTTGCATTGATCGAAAGAAGCTATAATCGGATAAAGCTCATACGGATCCTGGCAAGGCTTCTGGTGGGCCAGAGTCAAATTGGTGCAGTTTGTTAACTATGGTCCGCTACGGAACACCGAGCTCTTCACTCAAATCACGAGTTTTGATAAAAGGCTCAACATCCAAAAAGGCATCAAGTCACTTCCTCCCGAAACAGATGACCGGCTTCAATGAGGCATGTCTTCGAGATTGAAAGTGCTTCCTTTGATTGCTTAAACCATGGACTCACAGTGGGTTTTGTTGCTGTGTCATCAAGTTCATCTCATTATTCTCATCGACGAGTTCGAGAATCGTTAAACCTTTTCTCCAACTATGGCGGATCAACACATGCAAATCAAACTGTTCAAAAGGCATTTTAGAGCTAAAATTAATGAACTAGATAAATATGTACAAAGCTATCTTCAAAAAACGACACAAAAATGTCAAGGAAATAAGATTTTGAAAATCTCCCAGAACTTTTTGCTTAAACTGATATTTAGCCACAAGTTTTCACGACGCTGTACAACGAGAGAATTTTCTTTATAAGGCCTTCTCTTGAGTTCAATTGCTAGATACAGCGGAGCCTTTTTTCAATATTAGCATGCAGACACTTTAATAAGTAATACTACCTAGCCTTTGAGATTACTTACTTTTCATTCCGAGTACCCTCTGTAAGAGGTTTCTTACTTCGATGATTCGAAGAGCTACGAATACATTTGTCCATAATATTGAGATTTCAAAGTGTTTATAATTGTAGCAGCTCTGTTATGGATACATCTTGACAGAATCTCTATACCACTGATAAGAAAAAGTGGCATACCTCGGTGGTGCTGATTGACTGTCTTGATGAAATAGAGTGTCGTTATCAACATTATTCAAGGCAGTGTCGTAGTTAATACTCTGAATAAAATGAGGCTGAAGAGTTTTTATTTGGTTATGTGAGAAACTCAGCTCACTGTACTATCATCGAATGTTTTTGAGTATCGCCTACTTATTGACGTATGGGAAAAAGAAGCCCAATCTAACTAATCTCATTAGGAATAAGCACCTATGTTGACGCTTGCAGGCGACAAAACTTACATCTTTGTCCGAGATTCGGAATTTTTGCGTCGATAGCTGATTACGGATATTCTCCATTTCCACACACTCTTCCATTAACGACATTTCCAGTTCTTGTAACTAAAATCGCTTTGTTTTCTAACTGTACTATTCTGTATCTCACATTTATTCAGTATCCTATAGATCTGTCATATCTTCTTGAATGTTTGCTCGATTCCAAATTTTTTTATCATTGAAAAGAAACAAGAAATCGTGAAAAGACTGCCCAAGGCTAGAGTGTGGACGAAAAGAGAAACGAAACCAGTACGGAGGATATGAAGAAGAGAAAGATGAAGATCACGACATACCTGTCGCATTTTCATTTCGTAATGTCTCCGCATTTCATCAACTTGTTTTTCTGCCGCCAAGACGTTCTGTGCCCGACGCTGTAATTCACCAGCTCCTTCCTTCAGTCGCTTCACATCTGCTGAACGTTTTCTGAGAAGTGGAAAATTTCAATATCATTTTTCTTCAGTGATGTGTAATGAAAGAAAATTGAAAAGCAAAATGCTCGCAGGCAATTCACTGGAGATTTACCCTCGAAATTCGCTCTTCTCTTGTTCTAGAAGCTGCCGTTCTGTGCAGACTCGCACAAGGAGATCATGTTGCTCTTGGAAAAAGGCGGTCTAAAAAAATCAACCCCCTACATTTTGCATTATATAGTATGGCAATATTGGTTTACCAACCATGAGTAATGATAAATGCCATTATAATCTAAATCAATGATTATTTTACTAAGTCATCTAAATTTTGTCGAGCACCGAGCACTAGAATGTAGTAATTAAGACATGAAAAGGCAAAGCTCTCGGCGTTGATCAATTCCTGTAAGGTGTGCCATGACTCCACTTCATCAAGAGTAATTTGAGATGAGTGAATGCACATCTGGCCTGTACAGTGGCTTGCAGAAGCTACCGATGTATTGAATTAGTGTTGCCAATTTCTCAAGCAAATCTGGCATCAATTTGGTGAACCCAGACGCATGGGAGACTTGGTAAGCCTGGAGTGCGGAATCGAACTAACGATTACGTGTGAGTCGCAGGACACCTCTAACCGCTGCGACACAGTGCCATATCACTGTAATGCTCATTATCCATGATTATTTGTCTGAGCTTCTGGCGTTAAGCAATTCTTGACAGATGCATCGCACATTATTGGGAGTATTATTAGGTTGCTCCAAAAGTATCGGCACTAAGGCAATAAACACCAAATTTATTGACCAGAAATTATTAAAACCGTATTATTTCGAAATAGCTCAATTACGCATTTTTTGCGAACATTTTGGTATACAACTTGCTATACCTGCTATGAGATGGAGTTGTCTAGAGAATAATTTCGCTTGCTAGTCATGTACGAATGGCGCGTAGCGAAAAATGTTAGTGAGGAGGCTCCAAGACTAATGGAGCTTACTGTGGACGGCCTGAGCGCGACTGGTCCTCCAGACTTTCTCTCCAACTTTGAACTCGGCGAGCCACTTCTTAGTCGTCCTTTCTGCAATCGTATCATCGCCCCAAGCTCTATTAACCTTGCGAGCCGCTTCACTAGCATTTTCCCCTACGCGCCAGTGGTGCATGAGTTACAAGCGAATTTATTCTAAAACAGCTCCATCTCAAAGCAGGTGTAGGCAAGTTGTATTCGAAAATGCTGCAAAAAATGCACAGTTTAATGATTGCAAAATCATGCAACTCTAATTATTTCTGGTTAGTAATATCGTTGTTTATTGCTCTAGAGCTAAAACTTACGGATTGACGTAATAAAGAGAGCTGGACACATATTTGACCTGTCCAATAACATAGTAAAGGCTCTAGCCTACGCTAGGAAATATTAGCATGAACTTAGCACTAGTCGTTTCTTCACAATTATTCCGATGTTCTGTTTTGTTTTCCATTCTCTGTCACTTTGACAATTTTCTTCTCGACTCTCTTTTCGAATGTTTCCATATCATTTTATCTCAATGATCGTTAGAGCTAAACTGGCACTACTTCGTAATCCGCTGACGTATTCGTTTTTTGGAGGTGCCGTTATACATCGCTGTGAGTACATTCACGATAAACTTCACAAATTAGTTAAAAATCCATGCTCTCGCACATGTGTAATCAGTTGAATTTCGTTTTGATGTGGTATAACAATCACAAACAATCTCCATGAATCCGTTAACAGTGTACGTCCAAATTCTGGAGAAGGCGGTGACGCCAGAACAACAACTACTCGTACTGCGATCTATACTCAATAATGACAACAACCTCGTCTCAACTATGAACCTCATACCAAAAAAAGCTAAATTTTCATGCGCAAATAATCACAACGACGTTGATAAGGTGCAATTGGTGAATTTTTAGGTCGACAATTTTCATGCTGATGTGTTAACAATTACTGTCGTAATGAAGGATTTTTGTCTAACCTAGTCAAAACGTCTTCAATTGCCGAAATTCTGGCGGATCCTTGCATCGAAGACGTCATATAAAGGAACAACTTTTGGGTCACTCACCACAATAAATAAATTACGAACGGATGCAGGCGTCAGCTAGATTCTCCTTCATGTACAATATTACCATAAAAAATTCACGGGACATTTTGTGTTGTGATAGACAATTATGATCACAAGATCCATTGAGAATAAAGGAAAATGAAAGTGTGTTTTTGGGATACTGGAGTTTGGAGTCATGACAACGTTACGCGGGTCCGAATTTGCTGGAATGAAAAAATAGTTGACAGATTCATGCTGAGTGAAGTATTGTATTCGTTGAAGAGCACAGTCACTATAGTGACACAGGTAAAAGTTGTGCATACGAAAAGCTGAAGGAAATTCATATATCTTTTGTGCAGGATACAACTACCAGTTGGCAGTTTTGTGTATTCTGGTCGTTAGAATGCTGGCATTCCGTGGAACTCAGGATAAAATCGAAGATAAGACAAAGCTTGTCTAACTCAGAGTATCCGCCATGCGCTCAATTCCATCATCGAGAAGTTCAAAAGTATTCTTGGCCCTATAGAATGACTTTTTGATCTTGACAGTGTATCAGTTCGGTAGTTCTGTTGCTTCAATAAACCTAGTACCATTTGTCTCTTCCAAAGTGGTCGAAGGCCTGATTAGCCTGAGGTGGTGCATCGAACCAACAACCACGTGTACACTACGGCATCCTCTAACCAACACGTAATATTCGGCAAGATATCTGAGCTGTGATTCAGAAATCGGCATAATATGCGTTGGAAATTTGGGGTGCTAATTTATAAGCAATTATAAGCATCTGCAGTCTTGTAAGCGGGTGTTGGCAGTTACATATTGTTTACTTGACAAATATGGAGCAGCGGAATCAAAAGCTTCGTTTATTCGTTCTATGTCCCACACTAGGCACACAAATACTTTTGATCAGTACCGAATCTTGCTATTCAGTACTCTTACGGCACTATGCAGTAACCAATACTAATATTAAACTTCCTTACCGTTATATTATGTTTCTAGTGTGGTTATTAGATCAAGGACTGAATTATTCTAGAGACTATAATTTATTATGATAAGAAGGACAGTCTTTGTTGAATTCTACAAGGAAGTGGTTCAAGGAATACCTTAGATTTTTCCAGTAGCGTTTTCTGCTTTTCAATGTTCTCCAAAATGAATCTCTGATCCTCTTTGAAGACTAACTTCTCGGCATTCAAACGATTCCACTCTTCTCGTACACGGTATTTTTCCTGCAGATTTTTTACTCTCAAATCATTTGATCGTTTTCGAGCATCCAAACGTTACGAAGTTTTATTGTTTTTATGTACATTTAGAAGCCCATATTAGCATATATTTCTTACTGAAACAATTTTATCGTTATTTATCGTGAATCTGTGCAAAATCACCTGTTCCATTGCCGTTTCTTGACCTTTGCATAGTTCGTTTAACTTCGAATTTAACTCGTGTACTTTTTTGCGTTCTTCGTTGAATTGATTCTTCTCGTCGACTAACCTTAACACGCTGTCTCTTTTTACTTTGCTTTGAGATGCACGAAAAGCGTGGATTTTTCATGAGAATTTTTATTTATATTTGATAAATATCACCTCTGCTCTTTGTTTTTCCAGTTGTTGCTCTCGAATTCGCAATGAATTCTCCTTTTCTATTAGTGAACGATCTGCTACAGTAGTCACATTGTCTGTTAGTTGATGTATGGTAGATGAAAGTGTATCAACCTTATCCACCACCATATTAACATCTCTCAAAAGAAATATTCTTTGATTATTTCACATCAAATAACTTGTCCAAATTCATAAAATGTGATCTCGGAGTTTCTTTTAATTTTCTAAATATTATTTCCTTGAACAGGAAAAAAATTCATAAAGAATGCCGAAAATTGCAACATTTTTTACCATTACAATTATTTGAAACTATAATACTACAGTGTCAGTGCTGTGGTTTGGCAAATTTTACTAGTAGAGGAAAAACGTTCTGCAACTTTGTCTCAGTTTTTCAGTTCGAAAAGATCCTCCTTAGTCTTACTAGAATTTACTACCGATTTGCCAAGTTTAAAACTGTCATCTTACTTCCATTGTGATGCAGATTGTTGTATTGTGTCCAATTGTCGTTCATATGTAGTTCTCAACCTTTGCAACTCCTCGGAGTGCTCTTCTTCTAATTTTGAGATATGCTTCCTTGAAAAAAAAAATCTCAAGCAAATGTCATTTGAAAGAAAGTATAATGAGTTCTAACTTACTCATGATTGCTCCTCATATCATTGACTTCCTGCTGATGATCAAAATCTTTTTTACTTAATTTATCTTTCCAAAGTCTTTCAATGTCTTGCTCGTCTTCCTTCTTGCGAATTTTCAGCTCCTCGATTTCTCGGTTCAATCGCTCAACTTCATTTTCTAGCCTTAAAATTTCACTGTCTAATTGATGGCATTGCAGTTACTATAATTTGATAAATCTTTGAGAAGACCACCATTCCGACAACGTCTTAAAGTTGCTGACATGCCTGATTGCTACCAACGGAATAATTTTGATGTAAGTAGCGTATAGTTATAAGGCAAAAAAGAAACAAACAGGAAAAACCTTTTGCTTGCTATTTAATCAACTGAGAACTTTTTTGTTGAATGTTTAAAACGGCCACCTCTAAATTTTTTTATTTTGCAACTGCAGGTAGAGTTGCCTGTGAGATGGGTCTGTTTCTAACTAAGCTTTCAAATCAACACATTGAACCCTTTCTCGGACTAGTCACCCGTGCACTGAGAGAAATAGCTCGGCACCGTTCAAATCAGTTTAAAATGTGAGGACACCAATCCATCCAAATGAGACTTAGGTCAACAGTCAGACCACATGAATGAGCATGCCGAGCAGAACGCAAAAGGATATTCTTACCACATTTTACCTTTTTGTTCGTAAGCTATCTTCTGAGAATGAGCCAGTGCTTTGAGGTGGTGGAGTTGTGACCGGAACTGCTGCTGCAGCTGGAGCAACAGGTTTTGACTCCTTTGCACTCCGTGATGGACCAAGAAGGCTCCCTAATGTAGTGGTTCCAGTCACATGACGAGAAGGGCGTTGGCTGAAAAAAAAAGTTATGAACGCAGCCAACGACTTTATAATAGAGCGATGACAGTAGAAACTCCTAACGTAGCCGATGCAGGCGATGATGATGTGGTAGCAGGCTTTTGTTCACTGGTCGTGTCTGTGAAGAGATCATCCAGCGCACTTTTGGTTGGAGCCTAGACAGTTTAGTTTCTCTTAGTAGTTACTCTAAGCCGAGACCTCTCAACATCATTACTAACGTGCCATATAAATAACCTAATAATATCTCAAAGCATATATTTTTTGGAGATGAATGCGAATGTGTCTATGATTTTTGCTAAAGCTTTGAATGTAGATTTTTTTATGCAGTGATAACAGTTTAGAAATGAAATGAACGCCAAGTTATCAGGTCACTGTGATTTAGGAATTAATAGACAAATTTTGGAAGACGGTCGTCATTAAGTTGTCATAGTCCCGTCTACAAAGGCGGATATTCATGAGTGGACATTACCTAAACAACGAAAACTGTTGAGGACGTAAAAAGCTCAACAAAGAGGTATCGTGCAGATCACCGACGCTTATTTGTCAAAGTAAAATCCCTCATTCCTCTACGAATCACAGATTACTATGAAGTGAAGCACAGAGATAAAAAAAGAGCGATTACTACAGATAAAAATGAATAGAGATGCTTATGATTAGAAAAAGCGCCACTAGAGGTTTCTCTTCGACAATTTTTCATGGGCACAAAATTGGAAAAACGTAAGAGATAACGCATTTTGCGTTTGTCTGTCTATGTATATCAGACATTTCAGCGTATGTGATAACTAAATAGAGTATTCCGGTGTCTCGAGATAGATTTTTTTACTCCAAGAAGCGAAATTGAACCCGTTAACTTTTGTTTTGCAGGACACTTCTGACAACTGCGTTACACTCGTTCAGAAGCAGATTAGTATAGGTGAAAGCTTATGCTTTTGAAATTGAAGCTATAGAATGATAATTTAGACTGAAGCCAAGTGCGGATTGCGTATAGTGATGTGGCTCAAGCTGGGTGCCATGAACACGTGACAATTAATTGAATTTCACCCATAGAGCCTTTCATCTCTCGAAAATCGACGAAATGTAACGAATAGGCCGCAGAGATAGCAGCAGTGATGTATATGCCAGCGCAAGTCATATCGGGCGTATCCTCCGTTCAATTATTTCTACAATAATCCATGAAATGGAAACGTTGTGAACTGCCAAGGGATTGATCAGTACTGATAATTTTGTCCTTTATCCTTTGATTCCGATTTCATTTCCCTCCTTCACTATCACATTTGCAAGCTTCTCTTATTCATCTTTTTTATTTTTCAATGTTAATGTTGAAAGATTTTTCACTCTTACATTTAGTGCTGACGCAGTAGTGGATGAGGTACCAGGGGCATCCAAGAAAGACACTGTTGTCTTCTTCGCGGTCGGCTAAATAAAAATTTTTATAAGGAAATAAAACTGCCAATGACCTATGGATTTTGCGGAAAAGAGACCAGTAGCATTTTATAATCAATAAGAGTGTTGAATAAGTACTTTTTTAGTCTCTCCTAGGAGCGAATCGATATTTCCTAGTGATGGCTTCGATTTTGATCCACCTGATCGTCCAAACAATGCATTATCGAGCTCATCCATATCCTACGAATAGAATTTGAGATTTTCGTCATGTTTAATATCTATCCAGTCTAATGCTTACATGACATATTGGACGGAACTTGCATAGGAAGTGTCTTTTTATGGGTGATCCATCAATGAAAATTGTCACTAAAAGTATTTGTCTGCTTCCCGATCGTTAGCGAAATCGTGAAAACTCAAACTATTTGTAGTACACAAGATTGTCAATCACAAGAGTGCAATTAGTATCTTATGGCTCTTTTGAAGATTTTCAAAAAAGGAGGTTACAAATTTACTAGTCAGGTCCTACTGGGACTTCTTTCTCTGCAAATTTGACGCCTATGGGTCATGCAGTGACAAAGATACATTCATTACATCATTACATACAAGGCCCTGGTTCAACCTCGTGGTGAGCCAACTAAGCTATTTTTCCGAGCGGGGATTTCGCTATCAGACTTATCTGTGAGCGGGATTGGGCGGCTTAAGTAAACAAAAACAAAAGTCAGATTATATTGATTCAGAGATATTTTTGGATGATGGGTGTGAGGAAACGAATGATATAAAACAAGCTTTTGGGACCCGTGAAATGTTTGACATCACGTAAAGTATAAAAATATAAATCTGACCACAATATTACTCGCCACGATCCATATGGACGAGCTATAGTTGTCTAACATTTGTATAAAAGGAAGAATTTATCACTCAAATGATTGACGATACCGCTTCCTATGCAATTTTCACACTCTAACACGTTCTTACTGTACATTCATAATTTTCTTTACTCGTATTGATTCTACACTCCAAATTATATATATATATATATATATTTATATGTATATTAATATAAATGTGTATGTATACGTATACACGTGCATATGCATGTATATAAACGTATATATATATATATAAATATATATATATACATATATATATATATATATATGTATATATGTCTATAAGTCTCCATTTTGAGTGAATTATAAATCGCATTACTCTTTATGTGTACTACCACATAATGACATACATTATTCATTTATATTCATGACACATTGAATATCATGGTATGATTTCTTCCGAAATAGAATCTTTTTGAAAGTTCCAAAAAATCTGAGTATTTCCAGAAATCACATTTGACAGCTGTGGTGTTCTCTTGTGCTTATAACACATAAAAAGAAACTTTTTTTGGTCATAAAGATTGAAATCATTCTGTGACAGACTCTTGCTTTCATTTCTTGTATATAATTCTGTAATAATACATTGAAACGATTGCAAAGCTTCAAACTTACCCCTAAGAGATCACCGAGGCCGTCATCCGTCATGACGTCAATTTACTTAAATAGAATTGATAATACATGAGGAAGAAACGTGGGCTTCAAACAGCGCTTTTTGATGAGATTAGAGCACGAGGACTTACAACTTACCACAGAATTCAGCCATAATAAAAGAACTGCTAGTGGTCAGTGACAAAATAATCACATTAGTATTGAATAACTTAAACAGAGCTCGTTGACTTGTTACTGCAACTATGGCAACGCGTCATTCAACGCATAACTCTTTTCAGAGTGCAAGTGTGAAAAAAAATGAAAACAGCAGCAAGTAGTTCACTTTTTTCAACGAAAAAACAATAATGGCATGTGAAACTTGAAAAAGTTGAAGCTCTTTCCATTAGAAAAACATGTGTTGAAGTGTGACTATGACAAGTTCGCACAGCTGCTTTAAGGAATGATGTCATAGTAAATGACGTTGATTGTAATCTCTTACCATCAATGGAATTTGAAAAAATGATAAAATATACTACTTATGTGAAATCGGAATTTGTCTCATCATCCTTTCTCAAGTTCTTCAAAGCTCTTTATTCTCGATTCGATTTGGTGCATTACTAGCTACTGCTAGCGATATGTTTCGATGTTGTTCCTGTTGTTCCTTCTATAAGCAAGCCTCCTTGGACTTCGAGATAGCCAGGCCTGATAAGCTATCTGTGTGTTGATAGCGCATCTTACCTCTCTGACAAAAACTTTAGAAATAGCAGGTAGTGTATGAAATGTCTGTAAGCTATGCATTCGACTCCAGTTGACGACAGAACAGTAGAGATGACGTGATGTATGTTTGGCTCGTATAAAGACTTGCGACTGCCTACCAATCCACCAAGTCAATGTCTTCAATACTTTCTGGCAACTCCATTATTAGTTCTCCGATCCTGGATTGATGGAGAGTGTGATTGACATGACAAAAGCAATATCGAGCTGATGACCGGGTTTATATAGCAGGACACCACTGACAACTGTCTTATAACTGCCCCGTATGATTTCGGGTGAACTAGAAGTATTGCAGAAATAATCCACTGGCCACGTAGACTTACGAGAGCGTTTGTTTCACTTTTTTCAGTAATCCACAAGTGTTCAGAACATCGAATGTTCTCTATTTCGGTTTTTATCACCTTATATATACCAGCCTACATGGCCTGGTACACTCTGGCATGCATTTATAAAGCCCGGGGTAGAAACGGATAATTCTCTCCTCATTAAGCAGTCATAAGGGGTGCGCTGAGCAAGCGTTTTATTAAGCGCGATTAAATGTGATCAACCCTTTCGGGAACATGCTCCCAACCCTCTAAGCCACTAACCCCGGTGTGTGGCGTCTAACAGTGGCGTCTAACCCGCAGAGTACTGCATCTACCAATGGAGCGTGCTGTGTTTAACACTGTGACGCTGGTGGCCATTGTTAGACGCAAAGCGCGAGGAGCAAAGACAGAGAAAGTTGGGTCCATGGTCTCGTAAAGGTTAAATGTATATATGGTACCTACACAGGGGCACAAGTAGCCTGCACATCTGTCGTGGCAGTGCTGCTATTCCTCTGAGAAAGTATAGTATCACCTTGCCGACTCCGAAATGATGGGAGGCTCGGCGAACCCGGGCTGTGTAATCGAACCAGCGACCGAATTTGTAATACACGGCATTGTGCCTCTGCGCTACACTTGCTCTTTAAAACACCAATACATCAAATTGATGCCACGTTTACGTTCGCCTAAATTGTACGACATCACCATTTACAACCCCATTGCAAATCGACTTACCTTATCGGTATCCATTGCCTTCATTTATCTCTCCGTACAGCAACCAGCTGTCCTTTGACAAATCAGAAAAATCCTATATATGGCATCATGTCCTCAGAATCCTGGCCAGCTAACCGGATTCCGTCGCAAAGTATTGACTAAGCTCATAAAAATCTTTTAAGGCTCATTGCAAATGTCTCTAGGTATGATGCGCACATAATTACATGATTCTTACAAATTATTACATGAGATGATGCAATCAGCATAAACGTGCATGGATACAAGGAAGCAGCATATATTCACAAATATGATGACGTGTATACAGATATATGTCCAACCAGCATCAAAACGGTAACATTGAAGCGCATCATCCAAATCGTCGGTAGCTCAGAGTATGTTTGTGGTAGTTTTTTGGCTAAAATTTGATTATTGCCTATCTGGCACTTAATGAAACGTCTTCAAGTCGCAACACTAATTAGCTTTAGATCAAGACCCTAGATGAATCGGTGGCTAGAAATAATCGTCGGTATAAAACTTTTATTTTTTATTTACTGCTAGTTTTAGTTTCTGACGATAGAATCGATGTGAAGTATGACTACAAGAATGCTGAAATATCAGCAAAACTTGGACCGCTGGAGTTTTGCATTCAGTCAAGGAAAATCAAAGATATGTTTGCTTGTCAGAAAAATAGTCTGTGTAATGTCTCCCAATTAAACTGTATTTACAACGATCTTCCCATTGTTGATGTTCTGCATGGTGATAATGCTATAATTTTTTCTAACAATTTGAAATTTTTAACTTCAGCATCAGCATTCAACCATATATTTCTTGACGATTAAGCCAGCAGCACGAAATTGATAATTTCGAATCTATTTCGTCAACGATTTGACGTCTTGGTCACATTCAGGGTTGGCAAGGATACAGAATAAAGCTCTCGGCGCTAATCAATCCCACAGAGATGAGCCATTCATATGTCTTCTATTTCCTAGCTTCGTATGAGGTGATTGAATGCATATCTAGCCTTCACATAACTCACGGTGATCTACCGATGTATCTAATCAGTACTGCTATCCTCCCAGGCAATTTTGGTATCAAATCACCAGCTTCGGAGGGATGGAAGGCTTGGCGAGCCTTGAACGCCGGATCAAGCTATCGATTGGTCCATAATGCGTATCGCAGAGCACTTGACTGCTGCGTCACACGCGCTCTCTCCAATTGATTTTAATCAATTAAGAATAGTTTTTGAAGGTCCTAGTGATTGATAATTAATCTGTAATTCGATAACATACTTTGAGCCTTTTATTAAGTGTGTTGTGGCACTTATAATGTGCTAGGGACGGCACGTGTTTTCGGCCTTCCAGCCTCATCAGTAGCACGGTATCTTTCGGTTCAGTCACTTCCTCGAAGACATACCCCCTAGATGGAGGAATCGAGGCCGAACTTTTTAAACATGACGTATGGTGAAAGGATGACCGTGGCATTCTCTCAGAGTGATTGGTCGTCGACTACATGACTTACGGCTGTCGCAGAGCGTATGAAGGAATACCTTTTAATCGACTGGACAATCGAATAATTTGGAATAAGCCATGCCAATAAGCTCAGAATAGTCGACTGAAAGTTATTGCTATATATACTTTGTGACAACCGTACGCCATGCAGTCAACAATCAATCACTGTGGAAGAATGCCACGGTGAGCCTTCCACCGCTCCTCGAATGTGAAAAGTTCGGCGCCGATTTCTCTATATATGCCCTCGAGAAACTAACTGAACCAAAAGACACCGTCCTACTGATCACGTTGGAAGGTCGAAACAGATGCCCAGCACTTTATAAGTGCTATAACAAACTCATGAGAAGCTCAAAACATGCTCGAAATGACTAGTATTTTAATGCATTTTTCACAGTGTTATGATTATTCAAATATTCTCAAGGGAATTGAGCGGTGAGCAAAAACATAAATGGTCTAAGGCGGGAATAATAGTTATCACAATGGCTATCAGCTCAACTAGGTTTATAAAGCGAAATCGCATACCCGAACTAACCTGCTAAGGGTTGGTGGCTGATAGCTAACATCGAGATGTTGAAGAATGAGTGATGGGTCAAATGTGTCTCGGTGGTGTAGTGGTAGAGCACGCGTCCCCGGATAGGATGAAACGTGGGTGCGATTCCGCCCGAGGCCATGTTTTTGTCATGTGAGTGGATTTTTTTCTTTGTACTTCTCTTCTTCTATCTGTTCTTATACTTTATTTGCACTGAATACTAAGTTACTGTTATGAAAAATTTGCTTACGAGTTAATCCGTTGTCTCATAGGCCTTGTTTCTTCTTCAGCTTATAATTTTCTACTGGTTTTAGCTTTTTTTTTCTTAGGTCATAGGTCTTCATTCTCAATATACCTTCTACTCACTCCATTTTCCCATGCTTTTTATGATCTACTCACTAAATATGTGGGATTTTGATCTTCGTACTGCCTCCGTTCCCTTTCCTTTCGACTTTTTTTTTTCGCTGCTCGTCTTTACCCCTCGCATCCTGGGTCGTGCTCTCTTACCGACCTTTGATGTCTCTGCACATTCTCACCTTCGAAATTCAAATTCAGACGCGAAATGTCTTCCTATCGTCTGCCTTGATGCGGATTTTCGAAACTATCTTTGGCCTACTTTTTTTCATTTTCCGTCTTACCACCTGTCTATCAGCACTATTTGTTTTGTCTATATCGTATTCAGTCACATGAGTGTGTGAGAGGCTCCGTTCAGTGTTCCTCGAAACTAGATAATTTCCATGATTTTTTTCCCTGAATTTTTCTCCATTACAGTAAATATTATGAGTTCGTTGCCAAAAAAGTCTTTGTTCTCAGTTTAGATTTGAACAGAACAATTCTCGCTAGTATCTCTTCGTTCCAGAAAATCTTCCATATCGATGGGCAATCAAAAGTTCTTTGACCGCTTTTATGAGTCTTTGCGATTCTCGTCATATTTGTTTATTTTCGTTTAGGTTTTTCTTTTCTTCGCTCTTCTAATAATTGCTCGAAATTATCTTCTCGCTGAAAGACACTTAAATCTCAAAAAAAAAAGCTCAGTTTACTTGCAGACGTTACGGTAAGACTACTCACTGTGATGCCCAGTCGTACGTAGTTCATGAGCATATTATATACGACATTCTCAGTTTTTTACAAGCCTAAACTTTAATCGGTTTCAAGACGACTGAGTATAGATGTTGCAACTCTGATCATCACTCCTATATGTTCGAATTCTCCATGAAGAAATGCGATCGACCCAGCTGCTCCGAGCTGATATCAACCAGAACTCGTAGTTTTTGATCTTTCAATCGCATTTTTCTCATTTACTCGTCGGCAGTCATTGTCGTTGTCACTAAGTCGTGCTATCCGGAAAAAAAGCGAGATTGGCAGGAGAGGATACGAGAGAGAGAGAGAGAGAGAGAGAGGAGAGAGACTGAGACAAACAGACAGAATCATAGGATAGTGATGAGCGATGAATAGGAAGAGGACGAGAGAAGTGATTAGTGAGTTGAAGAAACACATGCGCTTCATCCTCCCTCATCTTCATTGATTTTTGAAACTCAGCTTTTCGCCATACGCTATCGATTCCGTCATGTCGTCTGCCGATGCTCTCTAGTTCGGAAGCTCGTCAACTGCGTCTCATCCGTAAGCGACGTGTTGTCGTCGGAATTTCGGAATCTCGTCTCACTCATACCTCAAGGCGCTATTTTTCGCGCTTAACTCGGTATTTTTCGTCCAGCTTCCCGCAAAAAAACATCAAATTGTGGTTTACTTGTGCTAACTAGATTTCATTCACATTACATGCTCTTTAGCTTTTTCCCTATGTTTTCCTCTCAAATGCAAGGGAACGTTCGTATTAGCTGAATTCTAACATGAAGTCAAGAGTCTATGGAAGCCCGTTCAAAGCCCAGCAGAGTCATTCATTGGCTTCAGGTATCCAAACGGACACGTGAGTTTTGTTTCTCATAATTCTTTTCGCTATAGTTTTCCTAGTTCCTTCTGTCGTACAGCATCAATTTGAACATTCATGCCACTACAAAGTTGTACTTTTTACTTCCTTTTTTACTCTCTATCAATTTTACTTACTTTACCAAAAGTTTAGCACTTAGTTTTAGTATAGCTCCTTAACTCAGATTTTTTTTCGATGAAATTGATTATAAATGATAAACTTGCCTAAAAAGCAGTCAGAATTTCTTAGGCTTCTTTCTACGGCGTTCACTATAGCAAGAAAACGGGCCCTTTACTAAATGATCCGAGTGGTTTTCTCTTTTTTTCAAATGTTTATTCGGAATTCAAGATGAATTCTAGTGGGGGAAGAAATAAATCTAGCATATAGATTTTTGAGAGCGATTCTTCTGTGACTCTTTCGAAATGCAGTTCGTTTGTAAACAAAGTGTGAATGGATTTTTAAGTGATTATCTCGCAATCGATCCTTTCAAGTACGATAATGTCAGGCAGGGATGATCATTTACTCGAAAGAACAAGTAGTGCGTCCAAATGTAAGACACATGATGTATTCATTTGTCGAGGGGTTTTTTATTTTCGTTTTTTGACATGTGACTGGGTGGCAGGCTCGTAGAGTGAGCGGTTGTCAAGCTGGCAAGCCAGCTAACAAGCTGGGTGTTTGGGTGGTCGACTGGCTGTTCGTTGCCGATTTTTTTCATGTCACAAGTTGACATTCTTGAATGACGTCTCTAAAAGAGTGTCACAAACATATTATCCGAGTCCTAGCCGAAAGAATTTTGGTGTTCTCTACGATGTTTGTGCCACGATATCATTAATTCATCCTTACATCCTCATCCGCACTCCGTTCGATGTTTAAGTAGTACTCATTCTTGTAGCGTACAATGTATAGAAAATGCGGAAAATACAGTCGTTCCGATACATCGTTGTCGTTATTGTACAAAATGACTGAAAGAACAACGTCAGCGATTCGAAAAAAATTCATTTTATCGTTTCATAGAATCGCCCACCAAACCATAAAATCGTAACAAACGTCCGTATTCTGCGCTGCTGTTCAATGGCACGTCAACTAAGAGTTTTGGTCTTTCTTTTTGGTTTTTGAACAGAAATTAGGATGTGACTGTGAATATGATCACTTTGCTGTGACACTTGCTGGATGTTTAGGTTAGCAGAGCTTGCTTTTGAGAGTCAGAGGCGAAAACAATCCTTGTGTAACTCCTCTTTGCATACATCTTGCCAATTCACTCCAGCACTTTCTTTTCAATTAAAATAAAGAGGTGAAAATTTTGCATCACTCCAAGTAGTTTTGCCGATCGATCTTCGATTGCTTTACAGTTAATAACATTTTGAGTAACTATAAGTTGCTAAATATAAGATATCTGTTCATCTTCACTAAAATGATGTCTGTGAAGGTTTTGTGAGAGATCAGACTTAAAGTTGAACTAATATCGATTTTTAAAGTGTTACAAATTTAGATTATTGGTATAGAAATTTCAAGAAATTTATTCACGATATGACGTTTTAAAATTCTCAACGTTTATAAGATGCCATTGATTCGTATGCAACATTCTACAGAGCGTTTGACCGATGTTTCTTTTAGTGGTGAACAATCATTTCATTATTGGCATTTGACGAGCCTCTTTTATAGAGATTCCTGCGTTTCCGTCTCTATAACACATCGTGAAAAGGAGCGTTTTAACTTTTCTTCTTTTGCAAATTTCGCTGTTAACTAGTTTACAAGGATGTAGTACGGAAATTTAGCCAACGTCATAGTTGATTTTACCTATAGAAATCATTTCTATTTACTTTCATTCTTATTTTCCCGTTTTTGCTGACTGCCTCTTTATCAAACAAATCTAGACAACTTTTTCTGTTGAATTTTTTTGTCTAAAATTCAGGCTCATTTTCTCCGTATCTCTAACTATCTCCTGTGTTTCTCTGTGACAATGATTTTTATGCAATCTGTTAGTGTTTTGCTTTTGTATTAAAACAGAATAGTAGCCGAATCATGCAGCTAAAGAATAAATTTGTTTAATTAAGCTCACATGTCAAATATTAGTCGAACGGTTCTGATCGGACCTCGTATATAATATCTGTTTGTATTAGCAAGTGAACGATTTTAGGCTCGATATATCAACAAATGACGCACGAAATTCTTTCATCTTATATTGAGTCGGATTCTTTCCCTAATCCAAAAATAATTTTCATAAATCAATTTCATGCAAAACAATCGGTTCGATGGCTTTGCAGTGTAATAAATAATATTATTTTTCGTTCATATTAGCGAATACTGAATGGAGTATTCTCAATACATGTGATGATAATACTCTATGGCTGATGCCTATTTATATCCATGAAGCTGAAGCTCTGAAGCTCTTGGCTTTGATCATTCCCTGAGGGATGCGCCATGTCTTCGTCTTTAATTGTTAACCTTGATTGAAGGGATTGAACGCATGCCTGACCTTCAAATAATTCGCGGTGGCCTACAGCTGGTATCGAATTAGTGCTACATATCATCCCAGACAAATCAAGGGCCAGTTTGGTACCAATTTACCGACCCTGGAGAGATGGATGGACTTGGTGGGCCGTGAGCGCGAGATCGAGACATCGACCTTGTGTGCGGCACTGGACACCTGTAACCATTGCGCCACATGCGCTCGTTTATAACTTTGTTCTTAATAAAGTTTGATAGTCCAAATATGAATATAATATCATGTTTATATGGATAACAAATATCGCAACCAGCTATTTCTCTTTCTTCACCGAAAGAGAAAATTGTCATAGTTATAAATGTGCTATATATACTTATGTATACGTATATATGCCATGTATACGTGGATAGGAGCGCTTGTGGCGCGGTGGTCTGAGGTACTCTGCGCCGCACACGAGGTCGATGGTTCGATCTCGTGCTTATGACTCATCAAGCCATCCATACCTCCGAGATCGGTAACTTGGTACCAGACCCGTGCTTGGGAGGATAAGCAGCACTGGCTCGATACAGCTGCAGGCCACCTGAGTCGTTCTATAGGCTAGATATGCATTCAATTACCTCAAACGAAGCCAGGAAGTGAGAGCGATTATATGATAAATTTCTCAGGGATTGGTCAACGCTGAGAGCTTTACCCTTCTATACTTTTATATGTGTGCACAGATATGCTTGCGTCCATTACATGCATTCATATGCATACACACCTACATACGCCACACACATGCATGTGTGCCTGCTCGTACCTTGATATCTGTTCAAAAATAAGCATGCTTACATCGCTTATTCGTAGTTATGATACATAACAGAATGGCTTATTCGTCAATTCAAAAATATTATGCAGCGTACATGTGGCGGCGAGGGTGGAGTGCAACGCTATGGGAATGCGTTATAAAAGAGATTCATTTGTGTGGTGGATTTTCTCCGCTATATTTTTTCGGCAAGCATGCCGTTGTTCTTATCGTAATTCATAACAATCCGCCGTTGTTGCTATTGTTGTTGTCGCTGTCGATATTGTTGTCGTTGTTGTTGATGTTATTGATGTTGTTGCTGTCTTCGTCAAGAATAATATCGTCCAATATGACTTCTTTTTTCCTTCTTTTTTACTCTCTTTTTATCTGTTGAGAAATATATGACTCCACTAGAATACTTCTGTTGGCAGTTCCCATAATATGATTCATTTCTTTGGAAATTCATGGATTTCCTATTTGGTTCGAAAGGGAGTCTCATATGCCATAGAGATTACCGTGCGTTATTAGAACTGTGTTCCGATACCCGCGGTGACTTATTGCAGTAATTACGCAATGATTTATGATTAACGATGCGAGAAACGCGCTACGTGGCGATGCCATTCGCTAGTAAGCCGTTGCTTCAAAACTACCCTAGGCCGACCAAGTTACCGATCCCTTAAGGCTCGTATTGAATGGCAGTTGATTGAGATGGACATCTTCCATGCCATGGGACTATAGAATACTCTTAAGGAGGAGCTGAAAATGAGCCGTTATGAATATGCCGCGATTCTAGAAAGAATTTCTTGACCAGCGTTCGACAACATTGAGGAAGAATACAAAATCGCTCAAGCAACAACCGTTCCCGCACGCAAATCAGAAGACCTCCTTCGTAGGCGACGACTGCGAGACAGCGAATAGAATGAATCAATTGCTGGAATGCACACAACGCGATATCAACTTATGTAGTAAGTAGTGGCATTTTTTTTTCATATTTCTGTCTTAAAGGATACCATTGACGGTTGGTTGCTGACAGACTGATACAATTGTATCGCTGATAAAGTGATAGCAGAACGAGCTCCGATAGTGCAGTGGTTAGCACGCTCCCCTCAAAAGGGTGAAGGTGGTTTCAATCCCGTTCGACGTTGAAGCTTTTGCATATCACTCAACAATATTGAATGTAAAAGGTGTGTAACTCTATCACAGCAATGCTGACTGATATGCAAAACTATGAATCTCAAAGGGAAGTTGAAGCTGCGATTCACCCTTACCGGGGTGTTTGTTAACTTGAGTAAAGCAGAGGTTAGCACGAGACTCCAGGAAGGTTGAAGAGCGGCTTCGACTACCATCTAACGTTCATATTTTTGCATTCTACTCAATATTCTTAGATGTACAGTTATCTAATCATAAGTGCCATTGAAAGGACGAAATAAATTCTTGTGGACTTTAAGCTGTTGTTTAGTTCAGACTGACTTTCTTCTTTATGTCCTATTTACTAAAGGTTATCAGCAGGTCAGCGAAGTAAAATGATGTACAAAACTTTTGCATCAGCCAGGACCCGAACTCGCATTTCACCCTATACGCAGGCACGTACTCTATCCCTTGAAACAGCTACTTGTTTTGCTACCACTACCACTAACTAAAATACTCTTATGAATAATTTCGCTCAACAACTTCCCGTATTGGACATACTCTTTGAGAGAATGTGTTAGTCGTTGACCTGAGTGCAATTTGACATTCTTCGGCTATACTTTTTGACGAGCAGCTGTGATGTGTCTTCTGCGATATTTTGCTCTTTCTTGAGCGTAACAATTGAGCAAAGTTCAAAGATCGGTTTGATGCGGAACTACCTAGCAGCATTTGACGACTTCCGACAGGTGTCCTCATATGTTGCTCATATCTGTTCCAACATTTCTTCCTTGACTTCGTTGAAATGTAACTGTCGTCGTTCTGTCGATTCGTCTGGGATTGATCTGATGTCTTCTGTACTACAGAGCTGATCGAGAAATAAAATGGTCTCATTCAAGATCATGAAATTACCATGACTATGTTCTCATCTCTTCACGTAGGGAATCGTCGGTCTGTGAATTGTAGACAAGTATGCCGCTTGTTTCATCGCTCTCGATAAAGCTGAAACGGTGCTGTACTCAGCGACCGATGAGCCTAATTTCCTGCCTTTACTGACTTGGTGGTTGTTCGACAATAAAGGGTAATGTTTCGATAAGTAGAGGACTTCTGAAATAGTGAGCTATTCAAAGCTTTTACCAATCGACAAACATTTTCAATCAAAGATTTTTTTTGAATTATTTAGTGCAGAGTATGCCATTTCTGGTCTCATCCTACCTACTGTTATCTAATCTTGACTAGCATGGATCGAAAATAGACGCTGTGGGAGGAAGTTCTGAAATCCAAGCAACAATTTTGTGCAACATAGCGTAAAAATCTTTCACTACAGTCACGTGTGTGCACTACTGTGTATGTACTTTTCAACCCCCATTATGGGTCAAAAATATCGTAGTTTGAACTTGTTTCGTAATGTGATCGCCTTCATTTTGACTCAGTTATACTTCTAAATTAATATTCAAGTAACTGAAAAGATCTATTCATATAAGTATAATCATTTTATACCTTCATCTCGAGTGTTTTATTTAGACCACACTCAAATTTCAATAGATCCTTCCAATATTCTTTGAGCCAACATGTCATGTGGCCTGGTAAGGGCTCTTGTACAGCCCGATACACGTGTTCCGTCCTTACAAACTCGTCAGTCGGGCAGAACCCGTCGTCTTTTGATCTTTTATTAGTCAGTTCTTTCGGGAGCCCTACTCTCCCTACAGAGAGTTATCGAAGACGAACGTTTTACACTCTATGTCAAGTGGAATTTTCACCTTGTTTTTTTCACCTTATACTCATTTTGTTTCTACTCTTCAACGATTGGTTACATCAGAAACGGTGCTGCAATTAGATTAATTGCCAATAGTGCAATTCTGGTACCAATTTGCTGCATGCGGATGCCTGGAAGTCATAGAGCATCATGCGAGGTCGAACCGAAGCACACATGTATGCAGCAGACCACGCGCTACGCTCACTGTCGTCTTTTTAAGTAACAATGAGATTTTTGCAATTAAACGTTCGTAGGCAGCCTACGCAAAATACTTTCATAGGGTACAGACCTATTTTTATCTATTTGAATCTATTTTGTACTCATCATGGATACCATGAAGAAAGAAACGGGCAGAGTGTGAATTGAGTATATTGAAGAAGTGCGAATTGTGCTGTCGAATATGGAAAAATCAATTGTGTTTGGTCTTAGTTTTACGAAGACAATTCTTATGTGTGACGTTCGTGAATTTTGATTCACATAACCATTGAAAAACTACGGGAATACGCGCTGCTCGTCTGTGTCATCGTTCGCCATCCCTGTCTCTCTATGTGTCTCTACCTCTGCCTCTCGTTCCGTCCCTCTCTGCGTCTCGTTCTCCACCCTCACTCTAATTCGTTTTTTTTTTTCGCATAGCTTTTATTATCCTGAATGCCGTATCCATTACGACTCGTGTCATGAGCCACAATCGCTCTTCCAGTGTGCAAATGCTTCCGGTGCACCGTTAACAAGCGCTTTCATCAATTCTTTTTCATAGTTTTAACGACAAAAATCCTTCTTAAGCTCCGTGATCACTTCTTAACACCTTTGCTATAAACCCTTCATTCATCTGCTAACTGTTTTCCTATCGTTCTTTGTTTTCTCTTAAGGTTATAATTAGTCATACTCGGTAGATTCTTAAGTGTTTTATCTGATCAACTTGAAGATAATGTGTATCTAAATTTTTGATAGCCGGACATTTCCTTCGATGGATCGCAATGCTAATCTAGTGTGATAGTATTTATATGATTCTACTGAGAAATGCGCTGTTCACATGATATTTTGCTAAGTTTAATGGATCTTATGGTCTTTTCATATCATAGGCACATAAAGAGGAATAAGCACTCGCCTTTGATCAATTTCTTAGGATACACTAATCGTCTCGGCTACCATCTTAATGACGAAGTCGGAAGAGGCGCAATGGTTACCAATGGAGTGAATCATGAAGCAAAGTGATGAGCGAAGCGGTGGTTCGATCCTGTTCCTCAAAACTCGCTTGCAATCAGTCAAATTCGGACTCTCTAGCTTGGCTACCTCTAAGATTGCAAGGAGAATCACCTTGACTAGCATTCTAGAACATTCACGTAGAAAGACGAAATCTTCAAGCATAAGCCGAAACAACGCTTGAATATTTTGAAAATTTTTCTAAAAGCTGATGGCGAGGAGACGATTCGAATGCACGAAGTCCTGTGATCCGGGCAGTACATTGTGACGACGGTTCGTGTAAAAAATAGTATTGCCTGTTTGACCTTACTAATGTGTAACATCAGTTTCTATCCTCTCAGACGAGTTTACTAGCTGCTTGTCAACAACCTGGATGTTCCGGTTAATATTGTGCGAGGACTAATCTAAGAAGCACACGTGTATCGCTGCTTGTGGATCGATCCATAGACCACGTGTGCGTGCAGCAGCGCATCGTCACAGCAAACCACTACGCTACACGCGTTTCTATTCATTGAAGGTCTTGTAAAAATCGTCATGGAATGTGTTACAGTGTTGATAGCACGTGGGAATTTGGATAAAAAACTCTCGGCGTTGATCAATCCCCGGGAGACGAGCCATACATTCGTCTTTGATTTTTAACTTCGTTTGTGGTGAATGAATGTAAATCTGGCCATTACAATGACTTGCATCATCATCTCGCTGTGTCGAGTCAGTGCTGCTGTCCTTCCAAACAAATATGGTACCACTTTACCGACCCCGGAGGGATAAATAGCTTGTGAGCCGTTAGCGCGAGGTCGAACCATCAACCTCGTGTGCGACGCAGAGCACCTCTAAGCACTCCATCACGTGCGCTCCTGGAAAATTGTGATAAGAGTGTAAAAAGCCCCTTTTCCGATACTCTTCATACTTTGAACAGTATGTACACTCCACTAAGGTAGTGGACATCCTGCGGTTTTATAGCTAGAAGAGTAATGGAGTGGAAGGGCAAGGAGGGCGGGGGGGGGGGAGCTTTTTTTGTCGTAAGCGATGTTTAGTGTGTGATTGTTTGATTAAATAGATTTGATGTTAATCGCTATAGACGTCATATCAACTGTGCAAACATTTTTCGTTGTTTAGCAACTGACTGCTTTTCTTCATCGATCTTCGTTTATTCATAGTTGTTCGCGTCATCCTCTTATCACAAGACTCCCTCCTCTCCATTGTGTGCAGGGATCATTCACTCATCAAATAGACTTAGTACTTATCATCACTACGACGATGTTCAGTGAGACAAATGATAGATGGATGAACCCCCCGACGAAACTTCTCACGCCCACGCACTCACTCACGCTCAATTACTCATTCGTCCACCCACACTGGCATCAGAGCTCACTCTCCACCGCGTTCATAACTATGTTTGCTCTCTATCCATGCTTGAACGTCATCATCACAGAATCGCTGTCTATGAATGCTATCAGTTGGTTTTATATTTTGTAGTTTTTACTTTGAAAGTACAAAAAAACATAAAAGTGGGCTGACGAAATAGCAGCCGCAAAAAGCGTTGATCTACCCCAAGAAAGACGAACTACAGCGATCGGACATTTTTTTGCTACATCGATTATCGTCAAAAATCGCATTGATATTGGTCTTACCCGCCATTATATCAGACATTATTGACGTTAATATGTTCTTTAACCTAATAAAGCATAAAAGAACCATTTGTATTGTTATTTTTGGTATGAATGATGTCGTCGACGCGATTCGTTTTTTTCTTCTCGTTCTAAAATCTCGGCTTTTTTCCGGTTCTGAAGAATTTTCTAAGATGATTTAGTCCTCAGTGTGCTGATGATTTTCGGTCGCTTATAGTCAAAAAATTATTTATTCTCTAAAATATATTCCTACAGAGTTTTCTTGGCAACTAAATTGAAACTGTTTCCTTACATTTCTTTCCCAAATATTGATCGTTATTAACTTTTCTGTCATGATTTTTCTAAAAATAGTTTCTAATTCTTTTTTCGAAATATTTCATCAAATTTTGTGAGCTTTGATTTCTTGGTTTTTTTTTTGTTTTTGTGAACAACTTTCTAAGGAACAAGTTGTTTACTTAGCTTACATATGTGACAGATAATGCAAACAATGTAAGGAGAAAGTTTATGATGGCAGAATGTTTGTTGTTTAAGGTTTACCTTTTGAAAGATTAAGACAGACATACAGGCAGTTAGACAGACAAACACACAAAGAGGAGGGAGAGAGAGAGAGAGAGAGATAAAGAGAGAGAGAGAGAGAAAGGGAGGGATGGAGAGAGGGAGCTTTTTTCCCAGTGGTTAACCTTTTGAGTGAATTTCACTTAATTTTTGAAACGGAAACTGGCTGAGAGTAACCTAATATCAGAGTTTCTGGCTGGAAAAGCATTAACTCGGTTGTAAATAAGCTACACATTAATAAATAATGCTTATGTTGCATACTACTGGAAATTTATTGATAACGCATAGGAGTTTTTTTTGCTCACAAAATATCTAAATACACGAAATTGTTAGATATTGACATTGCAATTTTTTCAAAGCCAGATGTTTCCAGATGTCTCTCAGAAAACGCGGATTGGACTTCTTTCTTAGGTGATGACCAATCAGCTTATTCTTTTTCAATTTTCATAATGATACAGATTTTTTTTAATGTATCTGTTGACGGTCTACTTGTTTTCCCGCTAGATAAGCTCATAGGTCTTTGTAAAACTACCATCATTACAATCTCATAGAACGTTTCAAACCTTTCAGAGGCCTGGTATGACATCTCTAATGGTAGACGTACGTTCCGATCGTCTCATAAGCCTCGTCAGTACCACATGCCATTCGGCTACTCGTCCTTGCCATAACTATGAATCGTCGTCAAAGGTTAAGTGGAATGATCACTTAATGCTGCGTTCTTTCGGAGAGGTTGATTGGCGACTGACTGGCTTGCGGCTTCTTCGACGACGATTTCTAATAATAAAAGGGACGAGCAGCCAAAGGTCATGTGCTATTGATGAGGCTTGCGACAAAGCCGAAACCTACTTCTACCACTAGAGATGCCGTACCAGACCTCTAAAGGGCTTACAAGATCCTGTCATACTTGTTAATTTCTTAAGTGAGGTTCAAAAAGTCGATTGAAAGGTATCGTTATGTTTTAATTTAAGCATGTGTTTCATGTGTACTCGTGAATAGCGTCGAACTCGACAGCAATGTTAGCCTGAGTTACGGTCATGTTAGCTCGACAAGTTTGTCAGATGAGCGTAAATCAAAAGCTGAATCTTAAGTAAACGCCTTATATCACTCCCATGCGAAAACTATGCGTAATTTTTGAAGGTAGTCCGCGATTTTCAACATTAATCTTTATCATCATTCTCTCAAAAATTCATTTTTCTTACGAAATTAAGTGACGTTTTCTGCTGTTACTGAGTAATCATTGGCATGTCTAACACTACTGGAATGATGCTGGAGCATTTTCTTTTTGAGATTTCCCAAACATTTTTCGTAAGCGTAATTCAATATGCTCAGTTTACGCATCTGTTCGAAGAAGCCGCCTTTGCTCCTCTTCTTCTTTTTTGCTCTCAATTATTTCAAAGATAGTATATATATTAAATATACTAGCCATGAGCATTCGAGTGTACAACACTCTGTGTTTGGTGAGTTCTTTGTTGGACATGGAGTGTAAAACGTACGTCGCCGCTAACTTTTATTGTGGGGACTGGAGCACCCACAGAGATTAGCAAAAGACGAGAAAGGGCAACTGCCCGACTGACGAGATCGCAAGATTGAAACACGTGTATCGGGCTCTATAAGTCAGCCCTCATTGACAGACCACTGACATGCGTGGCTCAAATAATGATTATCAGGCATATTGAAATTTGAGCTGTGGTCTTAAGAAAACACTCGAAATGAAAGATATCTGAAGTAAATTTGTTCTTCCATTATATCGTCACTCGGTTACTATCATATACCTTTTTAATGACTCTCTGAATATATAACGATATGGTTTGATGCCATTTTTGATTTCAGACCATGCCAATGGCCTTATAGTTTCTCATACATCACCTGTACTTTCGTTAGTGATTAACCCATTCAAGTTCGTAACAGTAAAATCTGCACACATTTTATGTCACTCGTTAGAGAAAGTCATCGAAACTCTTTTCGACATGAGACTTTTGAGAGCCTTTACAATTCTTACAAAAGAATTTTCTCCTTGCTGCTTTGAAGAGTTATTCACCCATATAGCACTTCGGGCTCAATCATGGAGGAGCTGTTGGCTCTAAGTTGAACTTCCTAGTAACGATGCTTATTCTTTCCGGTTTGTGTAGCCGTTGAGAGTGATAACCTTTTGCTTTGCATCAGAGTTCGACATGTAAGAACATTCCCTACTGTCGTGAAATAATAGACTATAAACGGGGATTTTAGATTATTTCACGGCGCTTGTAGCTCAGTAGTCATGGGTGCCATGCAGTACATGCATGATCGTTGGTTCAGTTCTTTGCTCTGCGCTCACAGTGCTCTCAGTCCCTACGGAGTTTGCAAATTACTGCCGTATTAGTCTAGAAGACTAAAGAATGAATGCGTTCAACACATCTTTAGATTCATGCAACTCATTGCTTGAACCAAGTTTTCATCCAAGCACCACTACCATGCTATGAATGGAGTTGGTTGCATGATGTATCGGTGAAGAGTTCATTAACCCTTCATGTTTCATCCTTTATATTCCTTTTGCACTTTAAGATACAGTAGCTCAGCAATGCGACTTAGAATATTCAAAGTAATAGGCGTAATTTCGAGTTGATTTGGGAAATCTTTTCTCCTTTACAATTTAGTATTTCTATATATACGTTTTATGATGATTGTAGAAAAATAAACAGATCTTTTATCGTACACATACATTACTATTGTTGTATTACTCAAGGATTTTGGTCGCAAGAGTTTGGAAAATGTTCGATGACGATGATAGCTTGAGTGAGAGAAGATGACAAAGTGTAACATAACGACTGGTGCACCATCGTGATTCTCATTCCTTAAAGTGATTGCAAAACTCTGACAGATTGAGTTATGAAACTTGTCGTAAGAGTTTTTCAGTCGTTACTAGAAGGGAAAAGTTTCCTCTCCAAAAATCATTACAGTACATTACTCAAATCTTTTTTCAATCCTCTCTGTCAATTTGCATTCTCTTTTCTTTACAGTTTTCAATACCTTTTCTAATAAATAGAAATTTGAAGAAAGAAAAGTCACCGAAGTGAGAGCAAGAAACCGAAGCTGTGCAGTAAAAGCGTCCTTGAATTGACTTTCAAAGGTACAAAACATTTTCTAAAAGAAGATCTTTAGATTTTTCATAAGCTGCTATGAAATTGTTAATGAAGTGCTTACTCTAATTGATATCGTCTTAACGTATTGCGTGCTTTCTTCTAAGGCTGGATACTAATATATGGGCCATGCGAAAAAATATTTACATAGTCAGGAAAAAGTGAAATAGAATTTTAAATCCTACGACAATGTGATTTTTTTACAGAGAAATGATTTGGATACAATTTCATTTTACTCTTAGTGAAATATTTTTTCTTATTTTTCAACGACTACTGTGCAGTTTAGACATCCCAGCTGCTCTTCCTTTCTTTGTGTTTACTTTTTTCACTTTCTGACAGCATCAGCTGTCGCTAGCAGTTCCATTCGTGGTTTAGATATAGTTTTTGTTCGTGTTCGAAGACAACATCTGTACATCATCTGTCTTCCAGGAATGTTTAGTCTTCAGCAATCTGTTGTTGAGAGAGCTGTCGTCCTCATATCTCATTTTCATGACGCGATCCGTCTGCACTCAGCCTGGTTACCATTTACATCCAAAACTTGTCGTACTTTCAATATTTACTATCATTAATTTCCTTTCTCTAACGCCTCAAACATTTATGATGACAACGATGCCATCTAAGAACGTTTGAAAGACCAATCACCAAACAATCTGACATAATGTCGCTTTGGTTAGACGACGATTAAGTTTAGATGCAAAAAGTACAGCAGCACGCGTAAGCTTTCTGGGACTCTGCGCTATTTCATTTGGAATATATGAATAGAACTCAATTTTGCAATTATGCCTTTCTATTCAAGCTGCAGTAAAATTCTGCCATAGGAAACCTTGACGTCATTTCATTCGTCTACTGGGGAAAGACTTAATTCGAATTGAAGCGAATCGAGCCGAGTTCGGGAAATGATTTTCCTCATTAATTGCTAGAGGGTGTGATTGTGTAACCTCACCGGATGTAGTCCAGTATCCGAATCAACAACGATTTGCGCGTGGCATGTCAGCTGTCTTCGTCGGCTCGAATGCTTATAATATAATATTTTGTTGATTCGATTGTATTTCGATTTTTCTTAGTCGAGCAAGCACTTTTTTTTATAAAAATATGGTAATATCGACGAATAATTGTCATCAGTCGTCACCAAAATCCCTACGGTTATCTGCTAATGTATTTCAATCAGAAGAATTCAGTGAAACTGCATTGAATTTTCTTTTCTCAGCATCATATTGTTGTGAGATGCATTATTACACTACTAATAGCGTTTCTTTCTAATCTTTGAGACGTGTTTTCTCATCCTCGTTCAAATTCTACGTTTATTATTTTGACAATTTGAATGAGGAACTATTCTTGTAAAAATCTGCGATCTCAAGTATCACGTTCCTCATCTAAAATTTACGATCACATGGAACCTCTTTATTAGTATTTTCTAGTTTTGCTGAACGTTAGTAAAAATTCGTTGAAGTGATATGGTTGACAAAGTGCTTTCTTCCGTGATATTCTTTCATCTCTCCCCTTCTGTTATAGCAACATTAGTTAACGGTATACAATTGTAAAGCAATAGTTTGATTTGCTTCTGCAGAAAAGCGAAATGCTCCGTTTTTTGAGTTTCAATTTGGTGCTTTCCGAATATGGCATAATCTCTTTTAAGCTAGCTAACGAACCTCAGTTTTTTTTTGTAATTACCGTTCCATCAAAAGCTGTGAGTTATTTTATAATCCTTCAGTTATTTGGTTTTTATCTTGAAATCTTTTTAACTCAATCTATCTATAGTTCTTTTGAAATCTGATCTGCTCATTTGCTCTAGGACTCTTTTTTCTCAGTTAAGATCCTACTCAACTGGTAATTTATTGGTGGCGAGAGCTTTTCTCCTTAGGAATTCCGTTCAGGAACATTCTCCAGTCATCGGAATGGAGGCTATTCTAAGATGACAGAAGATTTTTGCACTTTTTGTTTAAAATAGTCTTTGCCTTTTGGGGACCAAAACGGTAATTTTCGTTCCGTGCCACACGACGTCAAATCTCAGTCAGATACTGTAATGTCTCCGCGAATTTTCTCTTCATCGAAAAGGCTTCGGCAGAGATAAATTTGGTTGGAGAAACATCTTTAAGCTCAATATTCCGTTTAAATTTCTATATTTTGACGAGAAAACCAGACCGCTATGAAAGGAAGCATATTTCCAGCTGGCATATAATATTTGTTTCTTTTTTTTTGTAAATCGAGTGCATGTGGGCACCTAGTTAAAGGTGCTCTGCGTCGCACACGAGGTCGATGGTTCGATCTCGAGCTCATGGTTCACCAAGTCATATGACCGGCCCACCGACAGCACTGAACTGGTCTCAGATTCGTCTGGAAGGATAAGCAGCACACCGACTCGACACAGCGGTAGGCCACTGCGAGTCATTGTAAAGACCAGATATGCATTTAGTCACCTCAAACGTAGCTACAAATTGAAGACGAATGCATGGCGCATCCGTCAGGGATTGAAATAAGGGTTAATATAAAAGTTATTACCCATAGTGCACTAGAACAAAGTCTTTGATTTTTATCAAAGTCTCAACTCATGAGGTATGGTAATAGTCGAAAATACACCCAAGGGTACTCGATAAAGTGGCATTATATTGCAATCTGCAGTACCATTTTTGACAGACAAACCTTGTTTTGTGAGTATTTTAGCATGTTTCGTACCAATGGTAGCCTTATTGAAGTCTATTAATTCTGATTTCGTTTTTTACTGATGGCAAAGTCCTTTCAAGTGACGAAGTAGTCTGTATTACTACTGAACTACAACTATGGGAAGATTACGCGCTCCAATCGCAAGATCATCGATCGTGCCAACTCCCGCGCAAACAGCGCCACGGTGTCGACGGTGGTCCTGAAAGAGCTCCAATGACACTTACACATGTCATTTGTTTATTCTTAGCCAGGCTTCTGAGTCGAAATGTTGAGCTCTTCCTCCGTTTGGTCTTTCTCTTCCTCTGTTCAAAGAGTGATCCCCTATCCTCATTGTACATAGCGGTTTGGCAGCCAGAAACACCTTCCATTCACTGCAAGGCGACCGATAATTTGGATGAGTACGAATAGAGCTGGGATTATAGATTAGGCTTTTTTCTGCTTCTTTTTTTTTATACTTTGTAGTGGTGGAGGTGGTTGGTGCATAGATCGATCCGATCAATTGACTACGAGGTACACATGAAAATGATGTAGACGTCCCACCAAATGTTGAATGGGAGGTGTCTAAAAAAACATTTATATAGAATAATGAGATGAATTTCAAAAGTGCTTTATTCCGACTATCGCTCCGCAATTGTATTTGAATGTAGTCTAGATGAATTTTTGCTAGACTTTTCAGTCGAAAATTTAAGCATCTCTTGTTTTTTTCTCTAATTTTCCTCATCATTTCATACTAACATAATGAGATTTTACAAATTTGGAAATACCGTTGCAAGCCTCGTCGCATATATTGTACGCGTTTTTTTTTTTAAGTTTCACGCGAGTTGCTTTGTCATAAAATGATATTTTTTCCGATAGAATACAGTAAAATTCTATCTAATTTGCTTTCTATGTTTCTTTTCTTCTTTCACCATTCTTTTTATTTTCCTACTTAATGAAAACAGTCAAATTTGTATAACATGGAATTTTCTGTATGAAGTATGAGGAGTACGATAGGTTTTTTGTATCGTAGCTGTTTTTTTTTTTGCATTTTAAAGAGACACTTATTTTAGCTGGAATAGATTTTCTTGGATTCTTGGTCATCTCCAGGAAATGGCGAGTGCCGTGTTTGGTTTTTTATTGGTTTGAAATTATAGTATTTCTACTGCTTTTTTCGCAGTGATATGATGTTACTTATATAACTCAGAAAACTGAGTGGTGAGCAAAAACACGGCCTCAGGCGGTAATCGAACCCGCGTTTCATTATATCCGGGGACGCGTGCTCTGCCACTACACCACCGAGGCACATTTGCCTGACCACTCATTCTCCAACATTTCTATACTAGCTATCTGGTCGGGCAAATGTGCCTCGGTGGTAGGGCACGCGTCCCCGGATATGATGAAACGCGGGTTCGATTCCCGCCTGAGGCCGTGTTTTTGCTCACCACTCAGTTCTTTTAGTTATATAAGTAACATCATAACACTGCGAAAAAAGCAGTAGAAATACTATAATTTCGAAGTATTATGTATAACAGTGGCTGTCAGCTTAACGGGATTTATAAAGCGAAATCGCATATCCCACCAAACCTGTTGAATGATGGCGGCTGATAGCTAACATAGAGATGTTGAAGAATGGGTGGTCCGGCAAATGCCCCTCGGTGGTGTAGTGGTAGAGCACGCGTCCCCGGATATGATGAAACGCGGGTTCGATTCCCGCCTGAGGTCGTGTTTTTGCTCACCACTCAGTTCTCTTAATTATTGGTATGATTTTGCAGTTTCCAAAGGGAGACATAAGAAATGCTCGAAGATATAGAGCTTATGTACTCACTAGTATTTTATGTCGTCATTTTTGGTTGGTAATTAAAAGAAATGTTTGGACTGTTCCTCAACGATTTTCTTTGCTTACTTTCTGTTTTTATTTGCTGCTTTCTTCGACTTTTAGAATTTTTTACGAGAATTTTTCGTGTTAAGTCAACTCACGCAGACAGAGTTGTCAACTTTCACCAAGCCGGCGCCATCACGTAAGACAAATAGTGCACCTGTTCTCTGAAATCTTCATAATCTTGTGTACTCGATTGTTTTTCATCCAATCAAACAATCTTTTTTTGAATTCCAATATTTTCTCTATTTCTTTCAGGTACATTTGAAACATCATGGCACTGCGAAAAATAATGAAATCACAAGAACTCTTGGATTTTCTTTTTTTTTCATTCGAATTTTGATTTTAAGTCTTGTTTGAGGTAGTGATCTCATAATTCACTGAGCTCTGTGTTGTTAATTTGCGCTTGAAAGCTAGTCCATGGATGAAAAAACGTGCTCACTATCACATGACTGAGATCATTTCAGCATTAACACCCTCACTCATACTCGTTCAAAGACTCGTAGAATCACTTTGATGTTTAGAGTTTTTAGTAGACTAGGTGATAAAAAGAAAAACTTGTTTGACAACTACACTAACAATAGAAATCAGAAGTCATTCGTGGTACTCTTTCATGCAATCACTATAGATCCTAACGTTAATTTTATTTCATCCATGTTATTTATTCGTTTATTTATTCATTCATTCGTTCATTCATTCATTCATTCATTCATCCATTCATTCATTTACTCATTCATTCCAATCATTTTCATCTAGTTATTCTTCCACTCACTTATTCACCCATCCACAAACCAACTCATTCACTCACTCGCTCTCACTCACTTATTCACTCGCTCACTCACTCACTCACTCATTCACTCACTCAGCCACTAACGTTAGCCACGCGTGAAAAATGTTTGCAATGGTAATCAATGCAGCTCCTGAAGCAGTCTTGTCGTAACCCACGCCGTAGGCGGTGAACCCTTTGAACGACGGCGACCATGCGGCGTGGCTACAGTACCTTCACGGAGAACGGTAGGCACCGTATTATGACTAGGCGACAGTTGTGTACAGTTCTAGTGAACGAGAATTCTATATTGTGCTGTATATCGTCTATTCGGTTACTATCTACGGCGTTTTGTTGTTTGTTTTGTCTAATTGTTGTAAAAATTTTCATTTCGTTAGCCATTTACGACATCAAGAATTTCAGATATGTCGAGTGGTCCTCCGGATCTTCTGAGTGTTCCTGGTAAGCGAGCCACGTTCACTTCCGGCAGTGAAGAAGAGATTCGGCTAGGATCTCGGGTCACATTTAATGATCAGTCGATCAACATTGAAGGAGTGGAAGTTCAGTTGAATGAGGTGATTTTTTCACCTTAGTTCTATCATCGTTCCATAATGTGAACATGCATATTCTATTTTTTGTTCTTATTCCATTTGTTTGGTGTTCCTAGAGTGGAAAATGTGATTTGTGTCTGATATCATTTGTGTCACTTATAATTCCGTTCGTCGTAAAATAACCTCAACAAACAACGCCGAGTCTTCAATCGTCGCTGTAGTGCGACACACCTGTCAAGAAGTACTTATAAAGTGTGTTTATACTAGCGGTTATGAATACCCATTGATGTATAGAGTGATATGCAAAATTTTGCGTCAGGTGGTTCCCGAACTTCCACTTCACCCTATTCTGGGTTGCGTGCTGTAACCGTTGCACGTGCCCCCGGGTAATGTGAAGCGTAGGTTCAAGTCCCGTTTGACGCAAAAGTTTTGCACATCGTTATACATCAATGAGTATATCGACAATATTATACCACCGTTATTCTGCCTGATCAACCAACGGTTTACTTGCCGAGCTTCCTTGAAGAAGTTTTGGGGCTTATCCGTTAGAGGCAGTCTTGAATAGGTTATCGTATCATTCCCAGTTAATCGTATTGTAGACATCATCTGATCGAGCCTTTTGATCGAACGTGCCGTCTGCAATCGCAAGGACAGAAGTGCACCCACACACGTTTACGTGGAAATGATGACGTAATACAAGGGGACCAAATGGAATTATGCTACATGTATAGTGAGCGCATCTCCTAAAATCACCTACGTTTCAGTATAAGCACATGTACACTTCAGGTCTGCGTATAAACTAAGATCTGACGCCACGTGGGGATGAATTGCAATGGCTTGTGACTAATCGGCACAGATTGGGAAAATCCTGGATCATTTTTGATGTAATGCGCCATAACTAAAATATTGTTCCTCTGTATTGAGTTTCCTCATTGTCATCTACGACATCGTCGACGTTGGCGCCGTTTCTAGCAGTCATCTCGTTGAACACTCGTAGAGAAGAAATCAAAATGCTGTGGAAATTTTCTTTGTTTCTATGACTTTACAAATTATGTTGGTCTTAGCAGTATTCCATTCGGTTCGCTATTCCACATTCGTCGTCTATGAGAGACTTCGAATTTGTGTGTGATCAAGCTACTTGAGATTTTCGTCGCTCTTCCGAGGAATGGAGAGAGCTTTTCCAGACAATTTTTGTTTTGATTTGCTAATTGTTTCACATATCAGAAGCTGTGCTAGTATTATATGCCCAATCTATACTCGTAACCGGTGATTTCCACGTATACAGATTGTTTAATGTCATAAAATATATTCCTGATACAAAGTATAACATAAAATTGACTTAGGTATGAAAGCGATCTGATCTTCTATAATTATCCATACGCGTTTGCTTTGTTGAACGAGGATACCGTCTTATCCAATAGCATGCATGGTAGTCACGTGAATAATTCAAAAGATAAAGAAATATGATAGTCTATTTAAAGCGCTTGTACTCTTATCTTCCGTGTTCTTTCCGATTACTCGTGGACGAGCTGAACATGTCTCAACAAAAATCTGTAAGTTCTGATGGATCAGCTCGCTTCCCATTACTTTTATCCGTTTTGGTTTTCGCTTACGAATGTTAAGCCGAAGAGTTTTGCCATTTCTCGTCATCCCTTTTCTTAACATTGAATAGCAACGATCCTATACTCTGTGTCTGCCTCTCTTCCTAAGTAATTAGAAGCCACAATCTTAAACATTTTTTATGTGATGCTCCAGCTTCAATGTGATTCACAGTGACAAAATGCACTCTCTTCTTAGGCTAACCATCACACCGTCACGTTTCGTGATGACGAACACACTCAGAAACGTGAACAATGGGACAACAAGGTTTGACGTCATCATTGCCTCCTTAATATAATAGAAAAAATTCAGCAATAAAATAAATACTATGTTGTTTAGACACAATTCTACATGGGAGTTATCAGCTATGCTGTCGGTCTTGGAAACGTATGGCGATTCCCATATCTGTGTCAAAAGAATGGCGGAGGTAAATTTCCTTTCTTCTTCTAATCCCTATGTAGGGGATGCTTTATTAACATTATATTGACAAATGGTTAAGGTTTGATTTTTAGGTGCATTTCTGCTTCCGTATGTCATTATGATGATACTTCTCGGCTTGCCACTATTTCTCATAGAATTGGGTATTGGACAACGATTGCGTACGGGTCCGATGGGCGTTTGGAACGCTATTCATCCATACTTAGGAGGTTCGAAGATCATGCTATATGATTTTTGTTTTATATATCATGTGAATGATTTCCCAACCATGACGCTTCCATTCTTGACAACGCTTTAGTGTTCTCACGGCAAAAAAAAATACACGTCATTCTAGGTTATTAGAAGTCCTTTGAGAATCAATGTCCGAGTTCAATTTCTGTATTCAAAGAATAATATCTCAGTATAGAATGAACCTTATCAATAGAAGTGGAATCCTTTGAAAACTGCGCATTTTTGACAATGAGGAAAAAGCTCAATTGAAGTTGTCGAAGACATGTAGTCATTAGGAACAAATTTGGCCTATGCTTGAATTCTGAGACGTTTTTCGCATAAGAAATTATCAAGATATTTGGCGAATCGGTAATCGGTGAGAGGGCCAGCTTGTACAACGGATAGGAGAGGGTTTTGCAACTCAGCTTGTTCCTCGGTAGTACGACGTGTGATCGCTTATTATTGCGGAGAAGATTGAGAAAAAGGATCAACGCGTGGTACAACCGTCGATGTTTCTAGTGCATATCGTCGATTTGCTAAACTTACTTTTTCGCCGCAATCGTTCCACTCGTGTTCGTGAAACTGTAATTCATTAAACCAACAGCAAACCACCAAACATTAAGCATGGTCTTCCTTTGCTGCGATTTCAGTTATGGAAATGCTCGAAGCTTCATCGCGAAGCAACCACTGTGTTAATCGACGCAGGTCATAGCACAGGAATTCATTCCTCGTCCTATGTGACAATGCGATAGAGAAACGGGTCGTTCTGCTTGCACGTAGGAAACACCGGAAAACTTTGAGACGATGATTTCTTTGACCGTCATCTTATTCGTGTCACATCCAACTGTCGAAATTCTTTGATTTTCTAACTTTTTAAGATGCTCCGAAACAGTTGAGATGTCTTCAGTGAGCTTTTCAGCAAGTTCTCTAACGTTTGTGGGTGTATTTACATGAACTAAACCTTTCAACTGATCGTAGTCAATGGCTGAGAGAAGCTCACGGCCTCGCTCATCTCGCACGTCGAGCTTGGCTCATCGACAACATTTCAGATCAACCCTGCACTGGGCATTGGACCACTTCCTTGGCTTCATAACTGCTCAATAATTCGATCACTTTAGCTGCACTACACACGAGTTTGCATCTGTGGCAGTGAATTTGTCAAAATTGCACCTTTGACATCTCAGATTTCACTCATAGAATTTAACGAAAATATAATTGACATTGTTATCCAATTACACGGAGCAAATCTGCTTGGAATATGTTTTGGACATACTATCAATATATACATATATATGTGTGCATAAGAAGCGCATGTGGCGCAGTGGTTAGAGGTGCCCTGCGTTGCACACGAGGTCAATGGTTCAATGCCGCGCTCATGGCTCACCAAGCCATCCATCCCTCCGGGGTCGGTGAATTGGTACCAGACAGGTTTCAGACTTGTCTGGGAGGATAAGCAGCACTGACTCGGTTCAGCGGGAGGCCACCGCGAATCATTGTAAAGGCCAGATATGCATTCAATCACCTCAAACGAAGTTAAAAATTGAAGTCGAATGCATGGCGCATCCCTCAGGGATTGATCAACGCCGAGAGCTTTATCCTTTATTTTATGCGCATATATATACATAAATATAAATAAACAAATAAATAAATAAATAAATAAATAAATAAATAAATAAATAAATAAATATATATATATATGCGTACGCGTTCATACACACATGTATACATGTGTACATATGCGTATGCGTATACCCATATACCCATTCGAGAAAAAACCTGTCACAAAAACATAAGGCAAAATATTGAATCAGTACTTGGTCATTAATTCTCTAGGAATCCATACAAAAAAGCTCTCTAAAAACTTATCGTTGAATTGATACGAGAACATAGACGAAGTTGGCTTTGTCTATGATCAAACCACCTGCCGCATGAGGAAGTTTATGGTGGTTTGTACACTGATAACGTGGTCGTTCGATAGAGTGAAAGATAACGTTTATTGGAACGAGTGGTGTATTGCTTGAAGTTTGCAAACAAATCGCCTAGTCACGTTTTTTGGCACTCCTAGAATGAATTCCAACCAAGCACTTCATACATGAATAAATATTTAGATAGTAAATATTACTGGCTTTGAAATGATCACGTCTTTCCGATGCTGACGATTTTGAGAAAATCAACCACTTTCATTCACTGCCTTAAGTACTTTTAGGTCTCGGTGTCTCTGCGGCTGTTGTTTCGTACCTAGTCGCACTCTACTACAACGTCATCATTACTTGGTGCTTGTACTATCTAAAGGAATCGTTTGCTTTCAGTCTTCCGTGGGGTGTGAGTGTACTACATTTTCTCTTCTCTTATCGATAAATTATATGTTTTTTGTTTACTTATTCGTTATTTTTCATCTTCACTAATTGTCTTGAAAAATATTAAAAAAGTGTACTTCAGTCCATTTTGGCAAATGTTTAAGACAAAAAGGAAAGGTCATTCAATGTGGCTCAGTGATTTAAAAATATTATTGGTATGTGTAAATTATAGAGACCTCTCTGATAAGTCGACACGAGGTTGGCAAAGGTGCAGGAGTGGCAGTAATAGTAGTAGCAGTTTGATGACTCACGTATCGAACTGCTATTACTTCTCCTATTACTATTACCAGCCCCGCGTTGCATTAATCGTCAATGTCGAGGTTTAGAAAAAAACTGTCTTCTAAAATACTATCAATTTCTTGCTCTTTTTTCTTCTAAAATAATATACATTTCGTGCTTTATTTCGTTCGTCGACTTTCAAGTTTTTTAAATGCTTGATTTCTCTCTAATAGGCAGTGATATTTTAAAAGAATCACAGTTTGGAAATTTTGAGAGATAGCAACTCTTGTGAACGACATAAGAGATTAGTTTAATCTCATAGGTGACGTAGAACAATCCATTAAATGTCTCAAGCAACATCAGATAAGAAGAGGACGAAGCGTCGGTTTAAGCTCCTTCTTCAAAGAGGTCGTTCTTGATTGTGTGTCAGTAGGATTTGAAAAAAAGTCTGAAGCGATGAAACAAAATAGATTGCTTTATTTAAATATTTTTCCCAAGCCAATAGGGTTTGATTTCTGGACTTTCATCATTCAATCTGACTTCTGTTCAACGACAATTACGATTCAGTTGTGATATAAATCACGTTTTTTTCAAACTTTTCGTTCTTTCCTGCTTTGAAGAAGTAGATTCTTCGTGGAAACGATGCAAATCTTCGTCATAAATTACGTGGCGCCTTCTAAGTACCCAATTATCGAGAGAATTTGAAAGGAGTGGACAGCTTCGATTATGTCATCGGTTCGAGTATGTGCCGTTTCGTGCAGAACGAAAAAGTGCACATCAACAATGAAAAATGGGCCGCATGCTCGATGTGGAAGAAAGGAAAGACAAACGAGGAATTATGTGTGTTGACGGAAATGATTGGGAAACTTCACAGTTCATAAGAGCCATGACATGATCGCACTGAGTTCGGCGAACGTAATGACTAAAAGAAATTCAAAGTTAAGAACAAACTCTATAAGCTTATCCTTGCGTATTTTTTTGAACACAAGACGAAATTGATAATGATAGAGTGGACAAATGGTGAACCCAAGTAATCCAATGTAAAAACAAAATGTTCCCCTGAGAAGATACCTTCAATTTTTTTTTAATACACGGGTAAAGCGGCTGATCTGGGGTTACCCTGAGATATTTCTTTTCATTAGAAAAATCAGTTATGTGAAACAGAGCAATGCAAGGCATTGCGGGATTGTCGTGACGGTTGAATGTATTGCATTGAACACGACTGATTAGTGGAAAATTTCTTTGTCATAGGTTTGTCCTCAAAGTGAAAATGGAACGTTGGATAAAGAATGTACTATGTCATCATCAACTACCATGTATTTCTGGAATCGGCAAGCACTTGATACAACAGGGTTCGTAGAATTCTATTTTGAATGCTTATTCGTGTCATATCATTGCAAATAGTCGACTGTAGTGATTCTGTTGCCCAATTTTTGGCGGCGTTCAGTAATGTTGAAAAGAAACTTGAACATCATCCGTCATCGTTGGAATTCTAGGAGCATCGGCGAATTTGGCGGCTTCAATCCGCACATTACGATTTCACTTGTTGTCGCATGGGTTTTGATATATCTATGTGTAATGAAAGGAATCAAAAGTAGTGGAAAGGTGAGTAAAGTTTCTGTTTTTTTTTTCTGTTAAGAGAGGTACAAACTAGTGAAAGCCATAAGAGTTAAGATAAGAGCGAGCAGCGAAGTATGATCATGTGACTTCTGTAAACACTTGATTTCATAAACGAAAAATTTCGTAAGAGCAACATCTGATGGTGAATTCTATAGCTGTCGTCAAGATAGCAGACATCTTTTTGCTACAGCCAGGAAGTAAAGGCGGCGTAAATTGTTTAGAGTCTTTCAGAGAAAATGTTCTGTTCCCAGAGAAGGCTGACTAAGCGTTTCCCTCTATTAAGTTGGATACAATTTTGCTCATTATTTATATGACAATGAGAGCTTTTTCGTAGTTCCCATGCTCATGTTTTATTAGGTTTTTTTTTTGCTTTAAACCCTTCCCAAACCATAAAGTACCATCTTGCATTCAACGTTGGTAAACAAATTCTTAGAAATACACTGTGCAATTCATCTATATGCATACACGACATAGGGATTCTTCAATGCATGTTCGGCCTATGCGGTTATTTTTGTAGGTCAACTTATATTGCATCATTTTTCTCCATTTCCTTAAATAAGTCGTGCACAGACTTCTCAAATGCTCGTGGGAATGGAGGATTTTACTTGTAGGTCAAAATAGCCACAATAAATCAGATTTTTAGGATCGTAGGGCTTTCTATAGTATTCATATTTTGTAATTTTTCAGGTGATGTATGCGACGGCAACTTTTCCGTACGTTGTCACAACAATTTTTCTCATTCGTTCGGTAACTCTGGATGGCGCTATGAGAGGATTATGGCATATGATTAATCCTGATGTAATTTTTTGGATCGTATTAAGAATTAAGTAATGTGATATGATTTAAAAAGCAGTAGTAAGTTAGAAGCTCTAGAGTTTAGCTGGCAACGTAGTGAACAACAAAACAATGCGAACATTTATTTTCAAAACTTTTTTGTTGTGTCTCTGACACTATTTATTGTTTTCATCACGACATAAAATTCGAATAACTGTTGTAATTTCAGCTTCATAAACTCTATAGCCCAACCGTATGGTTGGAAGCTGCGACACAAATCTTTTACAGCATGGGACTTGGATTTGGAGGTGAGTTAAGTTTATTGACGATTCGATTCTGCCCACTCATCTTTAAGCTTCTGTTTTGACTTTGTTTTTAACTTTCTCAGTAATCTCTGACGCTGTGCATAATGCATTTCACTAATCTTCACTTTTGATGAATTACCAAAGTTCATTGAAACCAAAGTATTTCTTCAAAGAATGAATACTGAAAAAATTGCTTGCTGAGTCTAGATGGAAGAGAGGAAGAATGAATGTTTTCTAACACGCAGAGGGGAAAAACAGCTGCAGTTGAATATAAAGAATTCTATTTCATTATCCAATACCCAATATCTGTCAGCCTGGCTGGAAACAATGTCGATCTCGACTACCCTCTCCAGACTGTTGACGTTTGGTTGCTGATAGATAGATGTGTTGTAATGTAGAAAGAATGGTGGCAAAACGGGCGTCACTAGTGCAATGGTTCGAGCACGCGCCCTCGGGTAGAGTGAAATCCGGGTTCGAGTCGCGCATGACGCAATAGTTTTGCACAACACTGTGCATTACTGGCTATATGTACAACGTCATTAAGTCGCTATCAGTTAAATAAAAGGAATTGTGGGCGGTTTTTGTCGTTAAAAACTTGCTTTGTTTATGTCGTTTTTATCCATAGTATTTTCAAGGTTTGATCGCTTTTGGCTCATACAATCCAGTAAAAAATGACTGTAAAAGCGATGCAAAATGGCTGGCATTGTGTAATGTGGTCACATCGCTATATACAGCTGTCGTTATCTTCTGTGTCTTGGGATACATGGCTCATAACACAATGCACACTTGCATTGAAAAGTAAGTCGATTTTTTCCCGTATGTCAGTTTTCGTCATTCTTCTCCAGCAAAGCGCATGCGCGACAATGCACATCGTCTATGCATTTGATGCGAAATTAAAAGCTGTAATATGTATAGCATGAGCGCATGTCGCGCAGTGGTTAGAGGAGCCCTGCGTCGCACACAAGGTCGATGGTTCGGTCTTGCGCTCATGGTTCACCAAACCATCCATCACTCTGGTATCGGTATACTAGTACCAGATGGGTATCAGACTTGTATGGGAGGATTAGCCGCACTGACTCGATTTAGCTGGAGGCCACTGTAGGTCATTGTAAAGGCCATATATACATTCAAACACCTCAGAAGAAGTTAAAAATTGAAGACGAATGCATGGCGCATCCCTGAGGGGTTGATCACCGCTGAGAGCTTTATCATCCATCTCTTTGATACGTATAGCAGGTAGTATGAACTGCTCTATTAATCAACTTTGCTTTTTTATCACGCAGTTTATAATTGGTATGCACAAAAACGGTAATGACATTCATATTGGTTCTGGCGAAGGTTGTTGCCCGTACTTCTGCGGATACGGGATTTACTTAATAATTTATCAAATAACAACAGTATTATTCCAGAGAGCGGTTGGTGATATACACTAGTGAGTGTCTGGTGTAAGTACAACGAAATAGTTCGTCTAAGACGAACAACCTGAATGAACAAATGTTACAATAACGATGTTAAACAGTAAGTACAAATTCCTGACGCCACGGGTAGATTACGTAATAGGAAACCATGTCTTCTTATGTGCCCAGAGACTGAGATTCAGCAGTCTATTCAAGAACAATAACAAGATAATGAACGATTGATTGAAGCAACAAAGCAGGATCACCAAACGATGAGTCAGTAACAAGGAGGGAACAATTGGTACGCGACCTCACAAAATTAGGACAGCAGCAAGAGTGACGGAGGGACCTGAGGGCATCGGTGTCGATGCCGGGTCATCGTTCTCGAACTTTTTGGAAGTAATGTAGCGGATGTGGGGTACGATCACGTTATATGGAACGTGGATGTTTTGGATGCTTCATGTGGGTCTTCGTGAAGTCACAGGGGGAGCGAACAGTGGGTTGTTGCCATTGAAGGTCAGGGGTCTATGTACAAAGGGGAGTGATTAAATGTGGGACTGTGCGCTTTACCCTAGAGGCGAATTCCACGTGATTTGTTGTAAGGTTCCGCCACCTGGTGGTCGTCTCCACTCGCTTTCAGCACAGAGCGCAACTTGGTAATTACCATTTTCTTGGTGCCGATGTTACAGTGATATCAAGGGTATCAAGAAGGCAACGATTTACATTTGATCTTTGTAGGTCCTGATAGGTCTTCTCCGTGGCGCGCCCAAGAATAATTCAACTTTAACCTCCGTACCGAGAGCCCTATACGATCACGTTAATAGCACAGTACCTATAGGCCAGAAGGAATAAAATAGCAACGAAGCCTTGCGGGAGTTGCTATAACATTGTTGGATCAGTGAAAAAATGCGATATGTGGTTTTCATTAGCAAAGCGGTGTATTTTTTGTACAATGTACATGCTTATCCATTTCAGAGATATGATGATCATGCAGTCTCTATACCCTGATAGGTTTGCCACTGTTGATGATGTTCGACGAGCGTTCACTGTTGACCAGTACATCTCGGTTGGTACTTATTGATATTACTTTTATTAGAGCAAGAGCGCATGTGGCGCAGTGGTTAGAGGTACTCTGCGTCGCTCACGAGGCAATGGTTCGATCTCGCGCTCATGGCTCATAAAGCCATCCCTATCTCCGTGGTCGGTAAATTGGTACCAATGGGTGTCAGACTTGTTTGGGATAATAAGCGGCACTGACTCGATACAGCGGGAGGCCTCTGCTAGTCATTGTAAAGGCCATGCATACATTCAATCACCTCAAAAGAAGTTGAAAATTGAAGACGAATGCATGGCGCATCCATGAGTTGTTGATCAGCGTCAAGAGCTTTATTACCAGGACAACTGGTAGCCCTGAAATATTTGAAGAAAGCTTTAGTTTGTATACTGATCATCTTTGAGAGTAACTAATAAAAATTGTCGATGGATGTTTTTTTCGACTCAAATTCCATCTTGATATCGCGTGGGGTAATTTGTAGCACTTCATTCCGCTATCATACGTATGATTTATTTCTTTTTCCTATGGCTTATCGGTTTTTTTTTCTCGTTATTTGGTCTTCAAAACTACATCTCCTCACATTTATCGGGGGAAAATATTTTCCGTCTTTATTTTAGTTCTATATGTGAATGATTTAGTTGATTGACAACAAATTCACTGGAAATTATACGAAGATGGCTGCTCATTCACAAATGTGTAACTACGCTACCATTATCTCCGAGGTTTGTGTATCGAGAACAGGAGTAAACGGAGAGAAACCTGCAGAAAATCTGGCTTTATGCTGAGGTTTCCTGAAGCAAAACCGATTACTTTGAAGTTAGTCATCTTTTTTTTTTGAAAGTTTCTTTACTTTAGGCCGCTGAAGGCACCGGTTTGGCTTTTGTTGTGTTCACTGAGGCTATTCTGAAGTTTCCATTTCCACCGGCATGGTCGATTCTATTTTTCCTCATGCTCCTTTCTCTCGGTCTTGGAAGTATGTTTGGTAAGTTGAATTTTTGGGGTTGTCAACTCATGGTCATCTTTTCAAAATCAATGGCAGATCATTTCAGGTACACTTGAGGGTGTGATTACCTCGTTGAATGACTCACATATCATCACCGTTTCTAAACCTGTGCTCACTGCCGCACTTTGTACCTCAGCATGTCTAATCGGTTTACTCTTTTCTACTCGGGCTGGCCAGGTTTCTGATTCATTTATCTTCTTTCGTTCAACATGACACTACAAACTTCTAGTTATTCGAAGATTCAATTTAATTTTAAAATTTACACAAAAGTACTTTCATGTGATGTCATTTCATCTTGAGAGGTAGATGAGGTAAGTGCCTTGTTCTCTCATTGATCCGTTATAATGAAAGAAGTTACTAAGACTGAGTGAAGATTTCCGAATTACTTCAAGTACGATTTTGAAAATCTAGTATCTTTATTGTTGTATAAGTATTTGCTTCTAATTCTAAATAACTGTTGATTCTGCAAGCACCGTTCGATCAGGCGTAATCAGTGCATGACGGACTTTCTTATTCTAGAGATTTTCTTTCCGTATGGTTGAAATATTCATGTTAGAGACTTTTTCTGGATATCACAAACAATGCAACGTAATTTCCCTACGCATCACAGACTGCGACGGTAAACCAGGCACTTCTTTGTATAGCAGTCACCAAGTGTTTGAGTAGATAAAAGGATAGAGGATAAAGCTCTCGGCGTTGGTCAATCCCTGAGGGATGCGCCATGCATTCGTCTACAATTTTTAACTTCGTTAGGTGATCGAATGCATATCTGGCCTTCACAATGGCTCGCGGTAGCCTCCCGCTGAACCGAGTCAGTGCTGCTTATCCTCCCAGACAAGTATGAGACCAGTTTGGTACCAATTTACCGACCATGGAGGGATGAATGGTTCGGTGAGCCATGAGGCGAGATCGAACAACTGACTTCATGTGCGCCGCAGAGCACCTCTAATCACTGCGCTACATGCGCTCCTCATTTTGAGTAGAGGCAAGCAGGAAATCCAGCCATCACCCCAAACCAACAGTGATGCAAATCTCCTCGTGCAATTCGACAAATTTCTGAAGTAGTTAAATCTCATCAGCTTATAGTTATCGAATTATGTCTTGGTCAATTTTGTAAGTAGGCGATAGGATATAGGATAGAAGCCAAATAGATCAACAAACACATACATTTCATAGTTGTAAGTCTCAAATTTTTGCGATTAATCTAACTTAACAAAACTTTCTTTGAAATCGAACATTCCCACTGAAAATGTATTCAGATCAGTTTGATTAGAAGAAGAATACTGATCAACAAATGACCTTTGTTTTTTGTTCATCTCTCGTCTTTATTTTCCGGATTCATCCACATAGATCTTAATGTGCATCTCGTTTCTTTGAATATTAGCGAAAAGAGTTATTTTGTTCTCACGAAGTGTCCTGGAAGAAATGACACAAAGTCAGATATCCTTGAACTTTGTTAGCTAACTTTTCGATAAGTCCGTCCTACTCAGAATCGCTCTCGTTTCAGAAGAATTAAACCACCTGCATGCTGTTACATGAAATAGTAGAATTATGATCTAAGTGAAAGATGAAAGTGAATACTTTTTTAATTATTGTCGGAAAATCTATCTTACAGTACTGGGTGGCTTTGTTCGATTCATTTGCTGGCTCATACGCACTAATGTGTGTCGCATTCTTTGAGGTGATCGCCGTGGTATACGTCTACGGATATCGACGGTATGCTGTTTTGCTGAATTGAATGTGATAAGCTATTTACTATCTGGCACATCTTCCTATACACTTTTTGCAGGTTTTCTCGAGACGTCGACTTTATGACTGGTTCTGTTCCTGGAAAATACTGGCTGATTACCTGGCGCTTCATCGCACCAATTATAATGGCCGTTCTGTTCACGTGCAGTGTTATTCAGTGCTTTTCGAAAGCGACTACCTATTATGCATACGACCGCGAAACCGTAAGTAATCAAAAAGCATATTGTCTCACTAAAATTGGATCTCAACGAGAAGTGCATGAATTTTTTTCGACTTCTCCTATTAGTAAGAGATCTTTGCTTATGGTATTCGTTTTAGTCCTACTCTGTGATTTTTGGCAAACAGTTCTGATTTTCACAAAGTACCTTAGAAAAAAATGGTTTATTCAGGCGAAGCAGGAAGAAACGGAGTATCCAATTTGGGCTATGTTCATCGCACTTGGTATGGTTCTGCTTGCAATCATACCCACGTTTGCCGTATGGTTCCTGCGTTACTTCAAGATTTGGAAGCTGGAAGCCGATATTCCTGCGGTAACAATATTATTGATCACACTTCTAATTTTATTAGTCGTTTTCGATATGTTAATGTGATATAATAATAAACTGGACCAATGTTTTGTAGATTTTGCCTTTTCTTATAATACAAGTATTATATTTGTAGTAAATCTTCAGGCTTCTAAGTGCTTGGGTACAACCGAAAGCACCACGTATATGCTGAAAAGTGAGCAGAGTTTCAATCGTATGACGGAATCTAATGTTTCTGTGGCCGAAATGGAACCGATCAGAACGACACCACGCTAGAAATAATCTCGTTTGCTGAACTTCACATTTATTTTTCCGATGTTCATTGTTTGTTTCACTGTATATACACTTTTCTACGGTTGTTACAAAAGTTTTTGTTATTTTGTAGCTAACAACATAAGTTCAATTTGTCATTATGCACGAGAGTTCATCTTCATTAATGAGAAAACATAGTTTTCCACTAATTTAGTTATTCTCTAACAATTACAACATCCATTTTCCAACACTCACATTTCGGCTTGAGTTTATCTCACATATCGTTTTATTTCCTTATCTGTCTAATCGTAGTTTCGTCAAAAAACTTGAACTTTGTTTTTCTAACAGAACGGGCGTATTTTTGTATTGTTTGCATATACACAGGTACTATTGTAGCATACAATTGGGTAGTGTCCAATTACCGTCATTCGCAATACATTCGAAACCGGTAGATATTGTTAGATTATCTAACTATTTTATTTTATTTTTTGTATTCTCTAATTGCTACTCTTATTCGTATCACATTGATAATATTCTAATTTTCTATTTTTCTATTTTATTCTATTTGCTGCTACACTTACTACGGTCTCCAATGATTGTTCCGATTTTTGAAGTGTTTGTGTATTGTATGGGAATTAGTCGTCGCCTTGAATTATTCAATGATTTTCGTGTCGTTTCCAACAATCATCATGGATTTTATGGCACACAATATTTCATAGAGGTGGGAATTATGTGTTTGGCAGCAGTGAAAATCCTTGATGATTGATTTATTACTGCTCATAGAGATATTTATGGTGTGATGTCATCATTCCTTGACAATCTAACCTCATATTCTGTTATCTCGCCAAATGTTGTACGCTCAAAATGTGCCACAACTATGCTAAAACGACCGTAAGATCACAGGAAATCCGTTAAGCAATATATGCGACGATCATGGCGTATCAGTATGGTGCATTCCCAGCTTTTGCCTCTGTTAAATCCCGGTAGAGGCTGACACACGGTCGGTTCACCATCTCTGCGTGAGTTGATCAAAAGTGTCGAATCTCTGTTCTCTCCGAGTGCTCACAATCATTGGTTTTTTCCATTGAGACTTGCTATATGATATGCTCAAGATAGAAAGCCCTTATCGGTCTATTGCAATTTGTTCAATAGTTATGCTTCACATTAATGAAGATTGAAGAAGTACGTTTATACAACTCTAATGACGTTTTCAATTAAACCCATCCAGTCAGGCTATCGCTGAAGCTAAGTTTGAGATCCTTGGCCGCATAGGATCGAAGATCGTCGAAGAATTTCATAATACCCTGTAAGCGAAGTGTGTAGAACTAATTATACAAATTTTGAGATCACAGAATTGCAGTATAAGTGGTTTATGGTACCAACACAAGATGTAATGAAGAACGATAGCAACCTTAGGAACGAGCGTATCCGTTACTGCGTTAGGAACTCCCAATAAGTGTAGCTCGGCTTGTATAATCGAAATAACTTTGGTGTCAGAATCGCTAAAATCAGTTTAAATTAGGATGTAACACTCAAATTTACAAAAATGAGGCCAACCTCGGTGAAATAACAAGTAGAGATGGATGGGTATGCACGCGAATAATACCTTCCCGAAGAGGAGCTGAAGGATGTGATACACTGACCATAACCACTGATCGAGTTCCTAAATTGTAAAAATCCACGTTAACTCTCAACAATGTCAGATTAGCTTGCCAAATATTTCAGTAATCAGTGCAGAAAAGAAACTGGATAGCAAAGACAATTCCGTCTCTTCTAGTCTTTTCACGAGGGTCAGGAACGAAGAAGTTGAAAGGCTCAATTGTAACTCAGCTTTGTTCTAAAGTGTAATTTCTCATACGTATATCGACCTTATTCGAATGTAAATGATCCTAATTAGTGAATTATCATCAACCATACACTATAGTTCTTAATCTAGAAACATTATTCGCCAGCATTTGGGTGGTGGTGAGCTCTGAAATGGTAAGAAGAACTCAAAACTGCTACTACTGGACTCATAACTTTGCTAAGATTGACCATACTGTAGGAGAATATCTGGTCTGCTTAAATTACATTTCTTTTCTCCACAACAGCCATAAGAAATTGTAATTTCATGCCTTTAGGAACTAAGAGCCCTTTCAGTCAATAAAAAACGCCATAAAAGTGTGCTCGCTGAAAAAGCGACAAAAAATCAAGTTGCTTGAGAATGAAAAATGAGCACGATTACTGACTTATAACTCCAGTAGTGCTAAGCTATGTATCTGAGAAGAAAAAATGTGCAAGTTATAAATATTGTACCGTCATTTGGATCAGTAGTAAAACGGCACAAATTCACTGCTTCTCTAGGAGAAATCAGACCCATCAGTCGTGATTTCGTATCATGTCGTATCACAGACATATTCTGCAAAGAATTAACAGTTGTTCTGATAGTAGTCAGCGGCTGATTTTTCGTTTGTTCGTTAACAAAAATTAAATCAACATCCTCCGTGACTGGATTGTGACTATGCACCTTTTTCAAACGTAAAGTTTTGTTGATGCTCTCGGTGAGATTTCAAGAATGAAGAAATCTTAAGAATCAAACAAAAGCGCTCATTTTTATGAACCTTGGATTCTAACCAATCAAAGATATGCGGATAATGTTGACACACTTCTTTAACTCGTGCTATGAGATGTGTTGCTGATGATTGACTGTCCCATTTGCAACGATGAACACCTTCGGGATGGATTAGAATTGCCACCTTAATCATTTTGACATAAAGAATAACTTTTTATGAAATGAATTTCGATAATACTTAGATTCTTATATTCTACATAACAGCACTCAAATATATCGGATAAACTACAAAAGTTCTTTAAGAAACCTCAAGAGGTGTACGATTCGGTATAATTCCGTCATATCGAAACATGTTGTTTTCTGTGACGTTACATCTCATTTTCCATATGTTACCATTTTTCTGAAAAAGATCTCAGCCAGGTTTTTCCTCAACTTCCTATGTAGTGCATACTTAATGGAACATAAATTAAACTGTTTACATACCGTTTTTTTTTTTTTGATGGCACATTATCAACGTAAGTCTTCAGGTTAAGAAATAAGGAAGTGTTCACAACAAAACATCTCGCGTAACGCAGTGTTAAAATGTGTCCATCGATACGTATGTGTCGATGATCAACCCTTTGACTTCTACAGACCCAAATCTCGGTGTACAACTGGTAAGGGTGGACTGTGTGCCCCGCCTCTCTACCACTCTCACCCCAGCGTGAAAACGGCTCCAGCTCCCCGTTTGCGACTGCAAGCCCCAGCGTGGTATTAACTGTGGTTCGCAACTCGATCCCTAGCACGAAACTTCACTACAGTTTTTTTCTTTGGTGTCATCTTTTTGATGCCGATTAGTATTGAACGTTCTCCTATAACATATTTCCTTTAGCAAAAAATGCTTAGCTGCCTAGCGTTTCACTACTTTTTAAATGAAACGTAAATCCATGAGGTAACAATGCATATCTAAATCTGTTAACTCTGAATCACAATATGGCACTGTTCTAAACGCATTTTTGTTCAAAGTGATATGATTTCGCACATCTCTGTAGCCTTAGCGATTCTACGTAGCTGCTGTTTATGATCAACAAATAGAAATTTCATAAGTATTTGTTGCATTTGTATTGCGCTGAATGTGTTAATTAATCACCATCTGTTCTATTTTTGTTATTTTCATAATATGTAAATATATAATGTTGTTATAAGTTGCATATTGTTGAAGCTTACCTCATGTGTTTACGTCATGTATCAAAAAAGCAAAATATTAGATATCTAGGCATTTTTTGCCATAATAAATACGTTATAGAAGAACTCACAACACTATTCGACTGGGCGGCAGAGAGGAGCCAAACAGACAGTGATTCTAACGCTGGGGTTTGAAGTCGCAGAGGAAGAGGCGAAACCTTTTCGCGCTGGGGTATATTCTGAGAGGAGAAGGTGGAGCTGTTCTTAGGCTGAGGGTGTGAGTGGCAGAGAGGTGGAGCACACAATCCTCCCTTTCCAGCTAGACACGCAGCTTGGTATGCGAATGTCAAAGAGTTAAACCTCGCACTCCGGTTGGTAACCCTGCCATCCTTCTGAGGTCGACAGTTCATTATCAAACCTTCTTGAAAGCCAGAGTTGATACAATGGTAAATCATCATAACTCATATAGGTCAGATGTTAACTAAGTCATCTCTACAATGTTAAGAATGCAATCGAATGCACAGTGACTTTTTTAGGGATTGATTAGCGCCCAACACTTTATTCTTAAACCTTTTTTTTCAGAAAAAACCTACGAAACTGTGCTACTTTCAGTCTTAGTGACTCGCTTTTGCCTTTCCCTGCTTCACTACTGCATTGGGTTTCAATCTTAGCTAGACAAAACCAATAATGAAACTTGATCTAAACCTTTTTTCTAAGTGAAAACGGGTTATTATGATGAAACCTTTTCGCTTTGTAGTTGCCATTCCATCGAATTCAGTAGGTCGAAAACTCGCCGTTCAGCGCTTTGCATTGATATTTCATATTCGGTTATCATATTGTTAGAAATATTCATCTTGTAGTAGCTCTGTAACTTTGCTTTTACTCTTGTTATATGTATCACATTGACGACCAGAATCCAATGTTTAGCGCTTTCAGCGGTGATATGATGTCACGAGTACATCTCCACTATTGTTGAGCGATATGAAAAAATTCAACGTCAAATGGATCCGAACCCGCATTCTACTCTTTCCGGTGACGCGTGCTAACCATTGCACTACCGGCGCTCGTTCTACCATCGCTCTTTCTGCTACACAACATTTTAAACGTTATTGATCTGCTTTCGCAGCGTTTTTTGTCACCACGCGTATCCCAATGCTTCTAGTATTCAGTTCGTTTTTGGTCTTCTTCTACCGTCGTAGAATACTGGTTGAGCACGTCTCTTTACACTCTCGAGGATGGTCTAGCTGTGGCGTTCCATAGAGCGTTCGTTTTTGACTACCGAAGAGTGTTGGTGAGGGTGGTTTATCCCGCGCGCCCCACTGCGAGCATCACAGCCACTTGGCCACGGTGCCCCTGCGACACAACAGATTGATATATATGTTTTGGAGAGAGAGTGATAGCTGAACGAGCGTCGGTAGAGTAACGGTTAGCACGAGCCTTTGGAAAGGGCGAAATGCGCGCTCGAATGCCGTTTGGCGTCCAAAATTTGCACATCACTCAACATCATTGGATCTCACATTGAGACTATGAATTTGTGCAGCCGATGAAATCGCAGTATTAAGAAGATGTAATAAAAAAAAACAGACGACGACAGTTCAGATTTTCAGGTCATCTGTGACCTGATCGTACCATTATTCACCTATTTCTACCTCCGTTGATCGTTGCTAAATAAGTACACCGTTAACGTGGTCTAAGTTCACCGTTCACTCTAATTTATAGTATTATGACCGCACAGTACCATATGTAAACATAAAGCGCAGTGCTTGAAGATATCGGGCACGCTAGGATGCTGTCAAACATTGTTCTAGGAAGACGAAAGTTAGAAATGACAAAGCAGTATCGAACTTGTCAGGAAAAAGCTCTATATCATCTATAAGAGAGGATGACTATCTTAGGCAAAAACAGAAAATGGGTTCTTTTCCGTTTTGAGAAGACATATGAAGAATCGACATTATCAGCTCGGCAGGAACTTTTCATATGTGTTAGTAAACGTTTGAAAGCTGAGACTTGAGGCTACACTCTCACGTTGTCGGTATTTCAAAACACTCTTTTGTAGCTATTAAGCATCCAGAAAAAGATATGTTTCATACCCGCCGTGCGCCTTCCTTTCTATACGCGTATAGTTTGCTGGAAGAACGAAAAGCATGTCACCGTGTAAAGAATTTTTATAGTATCAAAATTATACGTTTTTACTTGAAGTTTCTGTCGATGAGGTGAGAAAATTCCCAGCTGAATAACAATACTTCGGGCCCGATCGATCGCTCCGCCCCGCTCCGCGATTTATCCGGCAAACAAGGACGCTGAAAATGTGAAACTGGATCGATCTTTTCTGCTAAACGGTATTTCCAAAAAAATAAGCGCAATGTTGGAGTAATTGGAACTTACGACATCGAGTGATTACTTATCGTCTGAAGAAAGAGTTTCATTCGGCGAGGTTTAAAGCACAACTCTTATCTTACTCCTACAGTGCTATAAAATAGCATTCCCAAAAAGCAAACATATTTTTCAGTTCTTCGAAACTTGTGCTACCGAAAGAGTGCTAGCACCTTAAGGAAGGAATTTTGCCCTGGGAAATATAAGCGAGATAAGAAAAAACATGTGGTTCTGTGAAACATAATTTTATTTGATTACAGCGTTTTGAAAAAAGCGGCGAAGTGGGCTGTAGCCTAAGATTTCAGCTTTCGGATGGTCGCAAATATTCCTATGAAAACTTCCTGTTGAGAGAATGAGGTCGACTTTTCATTTGTCCATTTAGAACTGAGAAGTACCGAAATTCCTAAGCACAGGTTCCGAACAGAAGCAGTTTTATTCCATCTTTCAAGGACATTTATGAAAGTAATCAAAATCCTCAAACAAATCAATTCTAAACGTTAATCCAAAGTGATTTGTGGAGGATAGGTGTGAGACAACACGCCAAATGAAAACAATGAAATCTTTACGACGTGATACTGATTCAAAAATTTTAAGCAGTTGAAATAATTGGTAAAAGCTTACTAAAAAGGAGGATAGTTCAGTGACACTAATCTCGCTCATTACGCAGATCGCCCAATCTACCCAAGCTCTGCTCTAAACCTGCTTCAGGTTAACCTCGCATTACCGCGAAATCGAGGAATTAGTACAAACTTCTCTGGGACAAGGTCACTCCCTCTAATCCACGTAAAAACATCTTATTGATAGCATGGCTTTTTTGGGAGTCCAGTGAAAATCGAATCCAGCAGGATCTAAGGAAGTCGTGACTGAACAAAAAAAATTCTTGAGAAGCAGTCAAATGTGGCAATCAAAAGAATTCAGAAATTTTCGTTGTTGGTGGACGTGAACAAAAGAATTCAAGTGTTGGGGCCTCTACAGCCTAATAAAGCTTATATCAGGCCATGTAATCTGAATGAAATATAAAATCGCGGGTAATATGAAGAAATCAATAGCAGAAAGGTCGCTTTTAGAGGAAAATTAGCAAAGAAAGAAAGTATACGAGCTTTGAAAAACCAGCTACGGCAGGGTAACGTTTGCTGTTGAAAACTCTATGCATGTAGTGGAGATAATATCAACAATCCAGTCACTATCCGCCGTGGCGATTTGTCGAGATAAGCCAACTTCAATATCTCACAACCATCGCGACATCGAGAAGAAAATTCGATAAAAAACTGATGGGCTCAGTATTACGAGTCTACGAGCTCTGGAAGAGATTTCCAATTATTATTAATGTGCGGAAAATTCAATGTTGAAGAGCCGGCAAATTTCTTATTAGATAGAGCGTACAATGGTCATCTCAAAAAAGTTGTCAAATTTATCGATTCGAACTTTGTTGTTAAGAAAAAATTTCTGAAACTAATTATGCATTTTGCACGATTGTGGACCTCGATGCAAGCCCGCGAGGTTTGACAGAAATACGAATTCTACCTTCGGTCGGAAATTGAAGCTGGAACAGCCTTGTTTTGGAGGTCATCCTCCGAGACATTTGAAACACACTGAATATGACAAAAAAGTTGCAAACGGTTCTTGCCAATGATAATGGCCACTGGTAGCATTAAATGAAGCATATCGACGTGCAAAAGGGTGAAGGGCATGTTGTATGATTAGGCATGAACTTTAGAATAAAATGAAGATTCTTTTCGAATCGTAAACTCACGAAGCATGAGAAGTAGGTATCAGACGAAATGGACGAGGAAACTTGACCAGACGCTTTTTTACGCATCAAATATAATCTGCTTTTTGATTGTGTCATGATGTTTCAGGTTGGCCCGTAATTCCTTTCGCACTATTAATCTATTCATTTTTTATATTTTACATAGGGCTATTGCCAAAAGAATGTAGTATGCTGGGGTTAATGCTGAAAGATTGTAATATGAAAAAAAAACGTTTCGAGCTTCGAGCATCTCACCGTACGGGGTGAAAAATGATTAACCAGGAAGTTCTAGTTAAACGGTCGTGATCTAGGTTCTGTGGATGTATAAGTAATGAAAACGCTCACTTAGTCATTGATGCTTGCGTAAACGAGAAGCTCGGGTTTGATATTGAAATGGAACAAGTACCTTCGCTCTTGGAATCTTTAAATTACGGATGATTTTCATATAAATTACTAAATATCACACTAAAAATCTACTGCTACTTTCACGTATACATTGACCGCGACGTCAACCAAGCAAACTACATAACAATGTAATATGAATCCGTGAACTGATCATAACAAAGTAAAATGGCCATTGCCAAACCATTCATGCTCCATCGTTCACAATTGATGCTACTATCCTTTCACAAAAATATTTGTTTAAGAGAATTTGAAATGAAGCCACAAGTTGCAAAAAGGTTAGAGGTCTTGTAATTGTTATTTGAGCCAACATGTCATGTGGTCCGTTATAGGTCTGACTTATACAGCCCGATACACGTGTTTCGACCGTAACGGTCTTAACAGTCGGGAGGTACCCTTTGTCTTTTGCCAATTCTCTCGCGGCACCCAGTCCCCTATACTGCGACGACGAACATTTTACATCGTGCATCAAGTGAAATTATCACTGAATGGACAGTATTGTAATTGCTCTTGGCTGGTATCGTCAGTATATCAAACCTTTCTTTCCGAGTGCTTTCTTAAGACCACGGTCAGATTTTAATTTATTTCATAATTTTGGAGAGATCGACTTTCTATCAACCTCGACATCAAACAGATGACCTTGCCTCAAGCGACCCATCAACATTCAAAGCTAGACTTATTATCAGCTGCTTAGGGGACCAATAGATGGAATATCCTGGTCTACGAACCTCATTCTAAATCAGCTTCTTAAGTCTATCCCAATCCATTTATCTAATATAAGAATCTTCCTGGGCCACCTACTATGCGGGCAGCTTAACAATTCACATATTATGGAGTCGCTTGATGTCACCTCATTTTATACCAATGTATCAAACAACTCTGCAATGTAGGCTATTCTTGAATTGCTCATGGAAAATGAGTTAAAAATCAATACTTTGGCCATGTCAATTCAACAGGTAATGGCTTTCTTATAGCAGTGTCTTAGCGCTTCAGTCTTTAGATGGTCAGGAAAATATTTCACACAAATACGGGGGTTAGTCATGGGTCAGCGTCTAGCACCAAACCTAGCCATCGCCTTCATCTACAAAGTAGAAGCTGCACTCCTCACTCGCGAGCCCCTGCTCTACTGCCGTTTCATAGATGACTGTTACATTGTCTGTTCCACACAAGAGGAAATGGACAAATGCTTTGAGGTTTTAAACGGGCACTCAGAGTTCAGTACACGCGGGAAGCTCAAAAGGGGATTGGGTAATTTTTTAAACACCCAAGTCAAACTCTTAGAAAGTGGCTATACTACAAAATGGTACTAAACCAAGTAACAAAAAATATACTAGTCCGCCACCCCTCCTCTCATTTATCACACATGAAGAAAGCATTCATCAATAACGTGTACCAAACGGCTAGCAATGTATGCACAGGAGGAGAGGAGAGAAAAGAATCGCTAAACTTGGTACGGCAAATAGCCATATCTAACATGAATGATTACGATGTACCAACCCTAGGGTCAGTTCAATTAATAAGGTCAGGCTCCAAAATGAAAACAAAAATAAAACCTCGCACCTTAATAAGATCGCTCTTAAGTTGCCTTTTATATCAAACCAGGTCAGTTATGCTATTAAGAGGTGCCTAAAAAGAATTGGTCTTGAAAGTTTGGTGACAGTAATCGAACTCTCTCCTCCATACCCTACGCCGCCAACTGGTGCGCAACCGTCTTTATGATCGGCTATATAACTCAGAAAATTGTAAAATCTGCCTCAGTAGGAGGGAGAGGGATTGCATGAGTTCCGACACAATATTCAATAGCATGTAGTGCATGCGGGGAGGAATATATTGAAGAAACGAGTGGACCACTTCATCTGCACATAAAAGAAGATCTAGGTGGGAAGGCTAATTCCGATACAAGCGAACCTCTAGGTTAACATAGGGCGCAAAAGCACAACAGTAACGATTCTGATATAACCATCACGACCTTGACGTGGGAACCCAAAACATCAGCGCAGAAAACCCTTGAAGCGTTTCGGGTAAACGTTAAAAATCCAAGATGAAGCGTAAAGGCGAATGCGTCACTGTAACACGAGACCTGGCACCATACATGCGCTTGATTTTCTAACTTGATCCAAGGGGAGGCACTTAGGCATCGATCCATTTTACCGGCTCCTACAAATATCGAAAACGGTGTACGTCCTGGCTCCGAAGAAGGCGATGTCGCGAAGCGTCAGCCGGCTATCCGTACAGCGATCCATCAACAACAATCAACAACGACAACAACCACGCCGTGTACTAACCTCGTGACAGCTAAAGTGCTAAGTTTTCAGAAATGAATTGATTTAGCATAATTATTATTTAAAACACCCCCTATCGCTAAGCAAAAACCTTTCATAAGAGTGTTAGCAATCAGTCGAAAGCTTAAATCTCAAGCAATTATCCTATGTGGCAGTTTTTTCTAAACACCCTTTTTTACGCCGTGAAATCTAGAGTCAAATTATGTTTTACATCAGGAGCACAAATTCACTGTTGCTTCGCCGGAGACACTAAAAGCACATGAAGGTGTAAAGGAAATCTTGTAGTATCAAAGTCGTCCGTGTTATTCGGACTTTCCATCAAAGTGGAGGAACAATTCGTAATTATATAACAAAAATAACATTTTACACGTGAGATCGTCTAGGTCCTATCGACCGATCGCCATTTTTCAACTGCTGGCCGCCCTCCCCTCTGCACTTCACTTCCGGCCGGTGAGTTAGCCAAAAAACAAATGCCCGCGTATATGAATCAACCTTGTTTTTTTTGCTAAACTGCAGAAAACATCCCTTCAAAAAATAAACACAGCATTTAAATCCTTGAATCTTGCGTTATAAAATGATTGGTAACAGTCTAAAGGAAAATCTCTGTCCTACGAAAAATATGCGCATACGAAACACATATGTTCGTCTTTTGCTGGAGCGTTGCAAGAACAGTTTTTTTTTTCAAATAACGACCACGTAGCGCAGTAGCCAGAGATTTAAAGTTCCAAAAGACTATTGAAAGTGCGAAAGAAAATCTTCATCCAGCGAAAAGGTTCGTTTCTTTATTTGTCGCCGTCAATCAGAAAAGAATTTCACCACTTTGATTTTATTTGTCTGCTGCTAAAACTGTTGTCATGAATGTTCGGAATGATACATTTCTTTCTTAAAATAGTGCACAGTTCATAAAATAGGGTAAGAAACTTGTAGTGGATGAATGTCCTCGCCATGTTGTCATGTTGTCTAGAATTTTTTTCAAAATGATACTTAGAGGAAATACTATGTTGGTCGCCGTGGACATGTTCTGTAAATAATAAGGAATTCAGCAGAAGTTCTAAGCTATCCGCTGGCGCTGTTTTACTGCGATATTCATATCACCATCTCCTTGATTTTCATCGCTATGGTTGTCATGATTCATGCCTGATTTTTAGTAATTTTGTTTCATTTGTTTTTCAAGGAGCCACATCGTATTCCTTGTCCAATAATTAACTTCTATGATAATCACTTTGAAGAAGATCACCATAACTTTTCAAAATGTTTTGCTCGAATTATTGACTCATTCTTTTTGAGGTTTTACTTGTTAAGGAGACTGTGAGATTATTCTGTCCAGGCCTTCATTGTCCAACCTGGCCCTATCGTTTTCCTGTTGAGCTATATCGAAATTTATGTGAAGTGACTTTGAATTCAATGGAGCATTCATGTACACTGATAGAGTATTTTTTCATATGAGTGCGTAATTTCAGTTGGTGGGTATCAGTAATTAGTCGTTGAGCGTTTCCAGTCAATCGTAAAAGCGAAGGGAGTTGGCTTTGATAAATGTAAAGAAAGAAGATGAGGAAAATAATCAGTTGGTATAGAACAGAAGATCTAGTCCATACTTATGGATTACTTTGGAAGTGAACTATGCTGTGACAAGGTCATAGCAATGTGAACTATGGGAGCACACACCGTATGCACAAAGGGAAGTGATGTAGATGGTGAATAGATTCCAGAGAATACTCTTCCCACTAAGTCACATCATATACATCACATTGGAAAACCGATGAAAATATTTATTCTGACTAGCTTTATGCCGATGTGGCTCTGCGATGAAGCCGTTCATGTTGTCTCGTTGGAAAAATGCCTGCAGAACTTTGGAAAAACCTCAAAGATAATGACATGAACACACTGTCTTACACTTCGCCGATTTCAGTCATAAGACTGGCTTCCACTTCTGGAATGTGAGCTATGACGGTGGTTTGCACTTCATCCAGGGGCTCCTCTTATGCCCGTTATTATGCTAGAAAAACAAATAGTAAATGTGTTTAACGTGAAACGCGTGTTTGCTCAAAGTGTCATGATTCTGCACATCTCTGTAACCTCAGCGATGTTACGTAATTGCTGTTTCTGATCGAGAAGTGGATTCTCACAAGCATTTGTTGTATTTTCATAGCATTGAATGTAATATCGTATTATTCCAATTGCATTATGATTTTTATTCTCCTATGTTATGTTATTGGTAAATATATTACGTTGTTATAAGTTGCAGATTGTTGAATAAGTGTTGATAATTAAATTATGTAGATTGATGGCTTATCCTACGCTATTACTATATGAGATATGGTGAAATTTTGTGTGTCAGTGATTCGAGCATATTGTCGTGAAAAGAGAAAGATAACAACAAGAGAAAACTAAAGTGAAGTGTTGTGGAAGTGAGACAAACGTGATTGGAGGGGTAGGGGCGTAAGGCAGAATAAGACACCCCCAGCGTATGCTCCGTGGTAGTTGACCGATTAACACGTTGACAACGGCGTTGAAATTCTGCGCGGCACGCCGCGCTGTGACGCGGAGAGAGCGAGAGCTACGATGTCGTTGTGTTAGTTTTCTATTGAAATTTGGATTTTCATCGCCACTAAAGGGAACTTGGCTACCATTAATGCCGAAATATGATAGAAGAGACATCGATAAAACTATCTGTAGCAGAAACAATGGCGATGCTTTCTTCTAAAACTTCATATCTCGAGGAAAGACAGACACTCACTAAAACGAGGTTTTTCAAACTGTTACTGAACATCGTTATGATATCTCACATATATTCATTCGTGTTTAATTCAAACTAAATAAATTAGGCACTTCTCAAGCTAGCGAATGACTACAAAAGCATGGACCAAAAAGAAAATAGCGAAGTTATAAATTAACTGGAAATATGTTTCCTTTCACAACGAAGTGCTTCTCCCGTTGAGACATATATGATTTTTCGATACATGGGCATTCTCTTAACTATGAAAACTTTTTATAGAACTCTTGTCTTTTGTGCTACATTTCATCACTTAATCACGATAATATAGCCTCGGTAGCTGAGATTATCTAAAAACTTCCCATATTTCCACTGCAAGGCGTGATAATTAAGACCCACTGCTCCGCGCCGCCCCACATGCGGCGTGCGGTCTGAACTAATAACACCTCAGATCGTTGTTGACGTGTTGAAAAAAAGTCTGCGCTAAACTGGAGGGAGCCGAGATCCTACCGCAACCGGTCTACGGTCTAGATGCCATGCTGTTCGATTATGGTCCGATTTCTGTTCAATAGAACATTTCCCGCATGGGCGCCGATTTGAGAGTTTTGTTAAGTTCAAGAGATATATCAGGAGTTTTTTTGATCCAAAGCCTAAAGAATGGTATTTCGAACAGATGCGGAAGCTTGCAGATTGTTGGCAGGAGATCGTCGAAACAACGATGGGTTTTATTTGGAGGAATAATCATCGTTGTTTTTGATTGATTTTCTGTATAAACTTTAGATTTTCAGCGGTTGTTAAGAAGTTTTCCTTCCTTAACACAACTCATAACAGTTGGAAGAGTGATAAAAGCAAAAAACAAAAACCGTGTAGATTACATTTCCTTTCATTTCATTGTCATGGTACGAGGTTATGAACGCAGTCAGGTATGCGGACTATTGAGTCAACGAAGTAGATGGCAGATTTGAAGAAGTTGTTTCTGAGGAATATGTTTTTCATTCACTCTCTCTCTCTCTCTCTCTCTCTCTCACTCTCTCTCCCTTTGTTCCCCTCCACCCCACTCCGCAGAGACCTGCAATGTACAGAAGGCTATACAGAAGGATATGCATGGCTCGCGCGCTGGAGCTCTTCATGGAAGTGATTGGTCCCATTTTGATGACACCGAAAGATTTCACAATGAATTAGCAGAGTGAATTCGAGTATGAAGTGACTGCTTAACACCTAGGCTCACTGCCTCGTTTGAATCATTTATTCAAGGGTATATAAATCCAAGCAGAGAAGGTTGTAGATGCGGTTGATGGGCCAGCAGAGACCAGGAAACACCGACTAGCAAATGCAGTTTAGAAAGTGAAACTAAAGTGGTAACATTTTTGAGCCATGCATGTCAGTGGTCTGTCAAAGAGGACTGACTTATAGAGCCCGATACAGGTGTTTCGATCTTGCGATCTCGTCAGTCGGGCAGTTACCCTTTCTCGTCTCTTGCCAATCCTGTGTGGACGCTTCAGTCCCCACACTAAGAAATAGCAACAACGAACGTTTTACACTCTATGTCCAGTGAAATTATCACTGAACACAGAGTGTTGTATCACTCGATTGCTCGTGGCTAGTATAGACAATATAGCATGACTCTCATTTCGAGTGTTTTCTTAAGACCACAACTCGAATTTCGATATGCTGGCAGATCATTCTTGAGCCACGCATGTCAATTGTCTGTCATACTAGCCACGAGCAATCGAGTGATACAACACTCTGTGTTCAGTGATAATTTCACTGGACATAGAGTGTAAAACGTTCGTTGTTGCTATTTCTTAGTGTGGGGACTGAAGCGTCCACACAGGATTGGCAAGAGACGAGAAAGGGTAACTGCCCGACTGACGAGATCGCAAGATCGAAACACCTGTATCGGGCTCTATAAGTCAGTCCTCTTTGACAGACCACTGACATGCATGGCTCAAAAATGATTACCACTTTAGTTTCACTTTCTAAACTGCATTTGCTAGTCGGTGTTTCCTGGTCTCTGCTGGCCCATCAACCGCATCTACAACCTTCTCTGCTTGGATTTATATACCCTTGAATAAATGATTCAAACGAGGCAGTGAGCCTAGGTGTTAAGCAGTCACTTCATACTCGAATTCACTCTGCTAATTCATTGTGAAATCTTTCGGTGTCATCAAAATGGGACCAATCACTTCCATGAAGAGCTCCAGCGCGCGAGCCATGCATATCCTTCTGTATAGCCTTCTGTACATTGCAGGTCTCTGCGGAGTGGGGTGGAGGGGAACAAAGGGAGAGAGAGTGAGAGAGAGAGAGAGAGAGAGAAGAGAGTGAATGAAAAACATATTCCTCAGAAACAACTTCTTCAAATCTGCCATCTACTTCGTTGACTCAATAGTCCGCATACCTGACTGCGTTCATAACCTCGTACCATGACAATGAAATGAAAGGAAATGTAATCTACACGGTTTTTGTTTTTTGCTTTTATCACTCTTCCAACTGTTATGAGTTGTGTTAAGGAAGGAAAACTTCTTAACAACCGCTGAAAATCTAAAGTTTATACAGAAAATCAATCAAAAACAACGATGATTATTCCTCCAAATAAAACCCATCGTTGTTTCGACGATCTCCTGCCAACAATCTGCAAGCTTCCGCATCTGTTCGAAATACCATTCTTTAGGCTTTGGATCAAAAAAACTCCTGATATATCTCTTGAACTTAACAAAACTCTCAAATCGGCGCCCATGCGGGAAATGTTCTATTGAACAGAAATCGGACCATAGTCGAACAGCATGGCATCTAGACCGTAGACCGGTTGCGGTAGGATCTCGGCTCCCTCCAGTTTAGCGCAGACTTTTTTTCAACACGTCAACAACGATCTGAGGTGTTATTAGTTCAGACCGCACGCCGCATGTGGGGCGGCGCGGAGCAGTGGGTCTTAATTATCACGCCTTGCAGTGGAAATATGGGAAGTTTTTAGATAATCTCAGCTACCGAGGCTATATTATCGTGATTAAGTGATGAAATGTAGCACAAAAGACAAGAGTTCTATAAAAAGTTTTCATAGTTAAGAGAATGCCCATGTATCGAAAAATCATATATGTCTCAACGGGAGAAGCACTTCGTTGTGAAAGGAAACATATTTCCAGTTAATTTATAACTTCGCTATTTTCTTTTTGGTCCATGCTTTTGTAGTCATTCGCTAGCTTGAGAAGTGCCTAATTTATTTAGTTTGAATTAAACACGAATGAATATATGTGAGATATCATAACGATGTTCAGTAACAGTTTGAAAAACCTCGTTTTAGTGAGTGTCTGTCTTTCCTCGAGATATGAAGTTTTAGAAGAAAGCATCGCCATTGTTTCTGCTACAGATAGTTTTATCGATGTCTCTTCTATCATATTTCGGCATTAATGGTAGCCAAGTTCCCTTTAGTGACGATGAAAATCCAAATTTCAATAGAAAACTAACACAACGACATCGTAGCTCTCGCTCTCTCCGCGTCACAGCGCCGCGTGCCGCGCAGAATTTCAACGCCGTTGTCAACGTGTTAATCGGTCAACTACCACGGAGCATACGCTGGGGGTGTCTTATTCTGCCTTACGCCCCTACCCCTCCAATCACGTTTGTCTCACTTCCACAACACTTCACTTTAGTTTTCTCTTGTTGTTATCTTTCTCTTTTCACGACAATATGCTCGAATCACTGACACACAAAATTTCACCATATCTCATATAGTAATAGCGTAGTATAAGCCATCAATCTACATAATTTAATTATCAACACTTATTCAACAATCTGCAACTTATAACAACGTAATATATTTACCAATAACATAACATAGGAGAATAAAAATCATAATGCAATTGGAATAATACGATATTACATTCAATGCAATGAAAATACAACAAATGCTTGTGAGAATCCACTTCTCGATCAGAAACAGCAATTACGTAACATCGCTGAGGTTACAGAGATGTGCAGAATCATGACACTTTGAGCAAACACGCGTTTCACGTTAAACACATTTACTATTTGTTTTTCTAGCATAATAACGAGCATAAGAGGAGCCCCTGGATGAAGTGCAAACCACCGTCATAGCTCACATTCCAGAAGTGGAAGCCAGTCTTATGACTGAAATCGGCGAAGTGTAAGACAGTGTGTTCATGTCATTATCTTTGAGGTTTTTCCAAAGTTCTGCAGGCATTTTTCCAACGAGACAACATGAACGGCTTCATCGCAGAGCCACATCGGCATAAAGCTAGTCAGAATAAATATTTTCATCGGTTTTCCAATGTGATGTATATGATGTGACTTAGTGGGAAGAGTATTCTCTGGAATCTATTCACCATCTACATCACTTCCCTTTGTGCATACGGTGTGTGCTCCCATAGTTCACATTGCTATGACCCTGTCACAGCATAGTTCACTTCCAAACTAATCCATAAGTATGGACTAAATCTTCTGTTCTATACCAACTGATGATTTTCCTCATCTTCTTCTTTCACATTTATCAAAGCCAACTCCCTTCGCTTTTACGATTGACTGAAAACGCTCAACGACTAATTACTGATACCCACCAACTGAAATTACGCACTCATATGAAAAAATACTCTATCAGTGTACATGAATGCTCCATTGAATTCAAAGTCACTTCACATAAATTTCGATATAGCTCAACAGGAAAACGATAGGGCCAGGTTGGACAATGAAGGCCTGGACAGAATAATCTCACAGTCTCCTTAACAAGTAAAACCTCAAAAAGAATGAGTCAATAATTCGAGCAAAACATTTTGAAAAGTTATGGTGATCTTCTTCAAAGTGATTATCATAGAAGTTAATTATTGGACAAGGAATATGATGTGGCTCCTTGAAAAACAAATGAAACAAAATTACTAAAAATCAGGCATGAATCATGACAACCATAGCGATGAAAATCAAAGAGATGGTGATATGAATATCGCAGTAAAACAGCGCCAGCGGATAGCTTAGAACTTCTGCTGAATTCCTTATTATTTACAGAACATGTCCACGGCGACCAACATAGTATTTCCTCTAAGTATCATTTTGAAAAAAATTCTAGACAACATGACAACATGGCGAGGACATTCATCCACTACAAGTTTCTTACCCTATTTTATGAATTGTGCACTATTTTAAGCAAGAAATGTACCATTCCAAACATTCATGACAACAGTTTTAGCAGCAGACAAATAAAATCATAATGAAGTTCTTTTCTGGTTGACGGCGACAAACAAAGAAACGAACCTTTTCGCTGGATGAAGATTTTCTTTTGCACTTTCAATAATATTTTAAAAGTTGAAATCTCTGGCTACTGCGCTACGTGGTCGTTACTTGGAAAAAAAAACTCTTCTTGTAACGCTCCAGCAAAAGACGAACATATGTGTTTTGTATGCGCATATTTTTCGCAGGACAGAGATTTCCCTCTAGACTGTTACCAATGATTTTATAACGCAAGATTCAAGGATTAAAATGCCATGTTTATTTTTGGAAGGAAAGATTCTCTGCAGTTTAGCAAAGAAAATAAGGTTGATACATATGCGCGTTTAATTGTTTTTTGGCTAGTTCACAGGCGGGAGGTGAAGGGCACGAGGAAGGGCGGCCAGCAGTTTAAACATGGCAATCGGTCGAAGGCACCTAGGCGATCTCACGTGTGAATGCTATTATTGTTATTCATTTACGAATTGTTCCTCCACTTCGATGGAAAGTGCGCATAACACGTAGGACTTTGATACCACAAGATTTCCTTTACACCTTTATGTGCTTTTAGTGCCTCCGGCGAAGCAACAGTGAATTTGTGCTCCTGATGTAAAACATAATTTTATTCTAGATTTCACGGCGTTATAAAAGGATGTATAGAAAAAACACCACATAGAGCAATTGCTTGATATTTAAGCTCTCGACTGATTGCTAACACTCTTATGGGAAGGTTTTTGCTTAGCGATAGGGGGCGTTTTACATAATAATTATGCTACTATCAAAATGATCAATTGCACGTTGTGAAAAATGATTAAGTGCACGTTGAATACATATTGGAAGTGAGGCGTATTGGTGACGACGCTGAGGTGATGGTGACAACTTGGGTCTTAAGTCAATGCCATTAAGTCGGAAAGCCATCAAGCTTTTAAAACAAATTCCAAAGTTGCTGGAATGATCGTCAATGAGAATGTTTGAACACTGCAAATGCTGCGCAATTTTCATTTTTGAAAATACATCTTCTAATATGAGAGAGGTTGTGATGATTGTAGTGTGTAAAGTCGCACCAATATCCTTCCACTTTTCGGACTCAGCGCTTTAGACACGATAGTCCCCACGGTGTACCTCCGCTCCCTCGTCGAGCACGGCGGTTAGTAATCCGTAGAAGCGAGTGATTAGTAGTGTTAGCCATTGGAAAGGAGACTACTGGCTCGTTCCCTCTCTTCGACTCTTAACAGCCATATTACTAATACGTCAGGTTCTAATTCCAAATCAAATTTCATTCGGAAGCTATCATAATGTCTAATAAATGTCATTTGAGCCAACATCTCGTGTGGTCTGTTTATGGGCACTTGTACAGCCCGATACTTCATTTCGGCCTTGGCAGCCTCGCCAGTCTGTCAGGCCCTTCGTCTTTAGCCAATTGTTTCCAGTGTTTCTAAGACCCCGCCCAAATTTCAATATATTCGAATATGGTTTGTTTATATGAACACTTATGCAGCGCTTATTCTGGGTCCCTTTGCAGACGATGAGGTTCATTGAGAGCCTCAGCTGAGCGCACCGCTCCATCGGTTACAAAAAGTGGTGAGTGCTTCAATGAAATTTAGAATTAATTGAAATCTCAAAGAACGATTAACATCGAAAATAATAAGATATCACTAGCAAAACTGCTGTGTGAATGATTTTTGCAAAATCAGAGCCAACTTCTCAAAATCCGGTCTTTTCCAAAAGAAAATACTTTATCTTGGGAAAGAGAAGCATATTCCAACTGTCATGGATCAATTTCTGCTAGCATCTTAGTGATCTTGTAGTCAATCGATAGCTTGCAAAATTCTGATTCTAATACCAAACTTATTGTTTGCAAATAAAATTATATACGTTCTAGTGATGGATAAAAGATGGTGTTTCGCGATGGCAATTTATTTCTCTACTTCTTAGCATGTTCTTTGAGATTATACAGTTAGGTTTTAATTTTCACATACTTTATCTGCTGAAAAACTTAAATTATTATTGGCAGAACTTCCGTGAAGCTTTTCAAAAAGAATGGCGCCTAAATGTCTTGAAAACCTTCCTTTCAAATAATTTCTGTCACATGCAATTGCACCTTAATGCTGCGCTCGTAAGCCCTCGGGTTTTTCTGGAGAAGACCCATTCCATTAGATTATTAGTATTTTCTTGATAGCTTAAATCGAGCGGATTTGAACTGCGCATTTTGTTTCTGAAATGGCTTGTTCTTTGCGCTGTAACAGACGAGAAAATAATTTGTTTCACACTTAAAGATTCAGAGTTAATTGAAATTTCAAAGAGCGATTAGTATCAAATAAGATATTACTAGCAAAACTCCTGTATGAATGATTTTAGCCAAATTAGAGCCAACTTCTCAAAATCCGGTCTTTTCCAAAAGAAAATACTTTATCCTTGGGAAAGAACTTTTTCTCTATAAACAAATAATAACCATTCGCTATTGAAATTTTCAGAGATTGCAGCGACGTAAATCGTTTTTTAAGAGTACTTTTCAGAGAGCTGTGACATTCAAGAAAAGATTGGTTTGCGCACTCCAGAGGGTGGAATTCGCGACTTTGACTCCAAGTCATCGTTCCTTTACAACACATCAACTTGCTGCAAAACGTAATCTTTTTTTGACTGCTACACTACGAGAGAGAGTTTTTTTTTTGAAAGACAAAGTTATTGTAAAAATTATTGGGATTCAGGCTGTTGAGCAATCATTGAAAGTACACTGAAGAAGCTCTCTTCAGTGAGAAATGCTGAAGCGTAAAAGATATTTCAACCTTTGGTGTTACAGCGCATTAAGAAAGCCGTGTTAAAGATAAAGTAAACCCTCAAATTTTTCGATATTTTATCTATCAGTGGGTGCTATAACTCTAAAGATTAGAAAACTAGTTTTATCTAGGAGATCAAAACGGGAAGCGAGCATCGAAAAGTAATCGAAATTTTTGAAATGTAGCCTTCTCTTGACTCTTACAGCACTCCTAGAAGCCATTTTTGAAATCGAATGCACCACTAACATTGCTTTGATTCTCCCTATCCACTGATTGTTATTTACTTGTAAACCTCTATTTGACAAGAAATAAATGAAAGTGGAACAGAATCATTCTGCTGCTTAGCGAAGAAAACAAGTCATTTGAGGGATAAAATACATCGTTCAAATTCACTTGATATTGATTATCGAACTTCTATCAAAACGTTGAGAAAAGTAAAAAAACGTTTTACCAAAGGACCCAAATAGAGTGAAGATAACGGGAAAAGCAGCTATACCTCCTCTACTCTTCGCATACCATAGCTATGAATGAAGAACTGGAGCGAAATCACGCATTAATCTGAGAAATGGCAACGATGACTGCACTAACAATCAAAAATATTGAGAATTATCAATGAAGTGCGATCACATAGAATAAACAGCACTATTTCTGACGAATTATTCATTGTTTACAATTTTCAGCCGGTGTGATGATTTTTATGCATTTTTTGCTGTAAAGTATATGAAAACTGGAAGAAATAGAAGCCAAATCTGGCTCAGTTACGGACAAGTATAATCAGAACATTGTAAATATCTTCAGAAAAAGCTTTTAGTCACAATCTTTCTATGTATACTTGACTTTCCCTATGAAAGTGTGGATTACGAATGAAGCAGTTGCTTTACTTATAATGAGAATAACATTTTTGAAGTCTGTTTCCATCATATATGAAAGTCTACTACATAGAAATCCTATTTATTGACGAAAAAAGTATAAATTAATTAGAAAACTACCACATTAGCCTTGGAGCAGAGGCCGGCAGCCTCTCCTCGTAACCGTCCAAGCAGCCAAAATGACATCGTCGGCAAAGTGATGTAGGGGTTGCAGGGACCTTAGAGAGGATTGGTTAAAGACGAAAGGCCTGCCGTTTAAAGGCTAAACACGTGTGTCCGGCTGTACAGGTGTCCATAAACGATTCACGCCACATGTTGGCTTAAAAAATTATTAGATATATTGAAATTTGAGCGTGGTTTTGAAAAACACGGACGGACAGAAACGAACGGTGTGATAACACATTGCCATTCAGCGCATCCAGCTTGCTCAATGGCAGCGCTGCGTGTTACTTGAGAATTCAACGTTATATGCTACATACTGCCTTGTGATACCTCACCCTACAGAAAAATAGTTTCTGATGTTGACTCTAACGACATCGCTAAAAGCAATGCAAAAAGGTTGAGTAATTCCGTTAGAGAAAAATCTTTATTTCTCCCTGACATCAAAGAACAGCGCCAGTTTGTCATCGTGGTGCGAAATGGCGCCAGCAACCTTATATCCCCACGAGAGGCATCTCCATTCACTCGGCATACAGACTACTCGACGCGCGTGGCAAGGTGGGGCTAACGCCGTAGGCCTGTTGCACTTAAAAGGTTAAACGGCAGATTTTCTGACTTGACATATATTTGGATTGATTTTTGAGAGCAACTTTCACTGAATCTTTCTGATTGCTGAATGAGTACGTAGATATGGTACAATACAGTAAGTCTAGGCTCTGAGAAAGAAGAAATCGTCAAAGCGTTAACTATTGAAATTCGAAGAAAATACGTCACCTTATTTGATCTAAAAAACTAGATGGTAGTGACTGGGTCTGACTGGACTGGGTCACTGTTCCTAAGCAGAGATGGTAACTAGACTGATGGCACCTATCAAGGAAGAATCTTATCGGAGAGTCTTACGTAGAAGAGAGAAACGTTTCAGTAGGAAGTAAAATATAGAAATGCCTTTCTGCTCCCTTTTTACAGATATTTTCTCAGGATAATCTCATACAAAGGAAAAATTGTTGATTATTAGTCTAGTCACCGTCAATTGATGCTGACTGTTAACACTGAATTAAGTTGCTGAGACTTGAGGCTGGTTGCACCACTCCGCCGGTTTTTCAAAACAACCTTTTATAACGATATGGTATCCAGATCAAAAATTATGTTTCACATTCGCATTTCGCCTTCATTTTAACCACGCTTAATGATTTTCTGATCCCTCGCATCGAACTCTATCTCATCATAATTCACTGGGAGCGGAAAAGCATATCAATGTGCAGAAAACTTTTCGTAAGATCTTAGTGTATCGTTTAATCTGGAGTTTTCTACAAAGCAGAAAAGAAAATTCCCAACTGACTAACAAAATATCAATCGTCCCGCCTCATCCCGCCCCTGCCACGCCTCCTGTCACGGCTTTCGCCGTGTCGAATAGCCTGTTATCAACGCAACCAAAAATGTAAAACTCGATCTAATTTTCCCTGCCAAAGTGTATGTCCGACAAATAGGCACAAGACTAGAATTAGAAAACATGAAATTATCAGATAATTACTAATAGTCTAAGGAAAGAGCTTTTTGCGACGAGGTCTGGAGCGGGAATCAGAGACCAGAGGAGATCGAAGGTCAAAGAAGCTTTCAAGAAAACAATCATTTCGGGTTCTTTGAAAGTTGCGCTATAGTTTAAGTACTAGTATCCTGAGGAATAAGTTTTGGTCCAGCGAAATATAAACGAGATAAGAGAAAAAACACGTGGTTTTATGAAACATGATTTTATTTTCAATGTTACAATGTACAAGGAGCATTCCAGATAGTCGGCAGACTGAAGCTGTATCCAGAAGTCTCGGCTTTCGACGGTTACTACCACTCCTTTGAAAAGTTCTTCTCCAGCGAATGAGATCGGTTTTTCACTTGTTTTCTTATAATCAGAAAGAACCTTGCAAATTACTGGCACATATTACAGAAAGTTTAGACTCAACACTACGAGTTGCTTGTTAGAACATCCGTGACTCCGCCGATATTGTTAATAACGCAGGCTCTAATGGTTTTATCTCAGCTAGAACGCTTATTGTGGGTTAAGCTTCGCCTGTCCAAAAACATGAGGGTACAATTTTTCCCCACCATGGTTTTATTCGGCTTATTTCAATTTAAATCAGGTAGATGCCACAAGACTGTAGCATCTTAAGAGTGTTCTAGCAGCCTTGGCCTTAGGATACTGGAATACTACCAGGATACTTAGGTGACCAGGGCACTAACAGCTAGACCCGCCAACTCATTCACACTTCAAGCTCCACGCTCAGAAAGATTATGTTCTTGCACTACTGGGATGAACAGAGCATAATATTTTAAAAACTGTACGATGACAAGCAGGCAGTTAATGCCGACATCTACAAGGAACAGTTCGGAAGGTTAAGGGCAGCAGTACGAGAGAAACGTCCGAAACGATCCAACATCGCCTTTCTCCAAGATAACGCCCAACGCCACACATTGCAAAGTTGACCAGCCACATTCTGTAGAAACTAGGCTAAACCACGGTGCAACATCTATCGTGGAGCCCTAAAGTTGCTCCATCGAATACACACGTCTTCCGGGAAGTAAAGCAGCATTCGCGGGAGAATAGATTGAAAGACTACAACTTACTCAAGAGTGACCTCAGCGATTTCTTTGATCGTCAGCCTCACTCTTTCTGAGAAGAAGGTATCCAATGCTTGTCCAGCGAATGGTTGCATATTATTGTTCATGACAGTGACTATATTCATATTACATTTCAAAACCATAGACCAAAATCTTCAGACGTTAGATATGTGCACTGCTGTGAGTGTAACAATTGGAAAGGCAATCTTGGGCTGCTCTCCTATAGTGCATGAATGACGTTCTCAACATAAATCCAGAGCAAGTCAGAGATAAACTTCCTACTTTCCAAGGAGAGTCAGTGACATTCTAAGACATTCTAAGAAGGAAACTAGTAGTCCACAGGGTTCATAAAAAGGCGATTTCTTTATCAAAAGCGCCAATAAGATGGTTAGATATGTTGTTAAACCGCATCATACAACTGCATTTCATAGATGTCGAACACATGACCGCAAAAAATGAATAACTTGTAGTGCATTATGACTTGTAAAAGCTTGACCTATTTCAAATCTAAATTCGAATGATGCTCAGATCGTTTAGCGAAACTACACAACAGTTAAAACTTATTATGCAAAGTCCTTGGTGTAAAAACTTTTGAAAGTATTATTATCATTAGCCGACTGACTCGTCTGAGATGCTCGTTTTTCTTCGAAGAGTAAGGTTTAAAAAACCTCGCAATGAGAAAGGAAGCAGTTACAGATTAAATAATCTTTTAACCACACCTTTTCGGTGGTCTCATTCTCCATGAAATATTCCAGAGTAGCGTCCGATTTACAATGTCTTCGGCGGGTGATTCTTCCACAAAAAAAGCCAATCAAAACGACATCTTGCTCTTTTGGATTAAAGTTGATTGTCGTCACACGACTTGCTGAATCACAAATTCCATCTGCATCAAAAGTTCGACTTTTGGTTATGACAATAAACAGATAACAGAGGATATGTATCCTCTATACTCGAGATTCATCGAACACTTCAATGTGTTCAACTTGGAACAGCGAGTTTGAAACAACCCCTTTAGGGTTCTATTTACACGCAACCCAATCGTTTCTTCCTTCTTACTAAGCTCAATGATCGTGATATCTAACTCGTTTGTACATTTTGAAAAGACAAAAACATCGTTTTTTAAAAGGAGAATCTCGTAAGAAATTTTTTCATCAATAAGCATCAATGAATCATTTCAGATGAATGGGGCGCCAAACAGTTCTGGCCGTCATCTTGCTGAGTCCACTTTCTCTACTTCTCTTATCATTTTAAATTCAAGTTTGAGCTCTCGAAGCAAAAACAGGCCGCCGGTTTTCACAATTGCAGAGTACAAAAGCGGAGAACCTAAAATCGTTGGAAAACAAATGTTTAAGAGTCGAGTAACGCCGACATTCTTCATTACGGGGACGGCCTGCCTTAATCATGAGTTAGTTCGACATTGCCTGAAACCACCATGGCGTTAGTTTGTTCGCAGGAGAAAAACTGATAACAGACTTGCCCAGGATAAGTTCACATTCTCAAGTTCATGTGGGAACGCTCTAGTACACCGATTCCAGGATTTCGAAGAGAATCTACCCAACCAGCGTTCAAGGACATTGAAGGTGAAAAAAATTTTTAATCAGTAGCTAGAATCACACCTAAAACAACAAAGACCTTCGTGTATGGCGTACGACAGAATGTGAATCAAAAAAAAGACCTAAGATCCACATAATGGTACAAATGGCCGAGCCATACATGGAAACTGTGCGGGAAAAGTGCTCCGTGACATGTTCTTAAAAGTACACTCAAAAAATTCCCAAACAGGAACATGTGGTAAGAGAATACATAACGCGAAAATTTGAGCAATGTACATGAACATGCGATAAAAATACGTTTACAACTGCAACATACATGAAGGTTTCATGTGCACTTCTCAAAACAATTCACGTAAATTAAGCGAGACTTCATCATCACATTCTGATAGAATCTTCGTTCAAAATGAAAGCAGTCTCATTCAAATTGTCAACTTGTGAGAGAGCATGTATCAGCCAAAAAAATCTTCTTACAGCTTATTCCCAGAAGGAAGTCTCGCTGAGCCTTCCTTGCCGCGCAAATGATGCCTCTCCTTTGACATCAATATGCAAAGAGGTACTGGAAGGAACACAAAAGAAGTGCTTGCAATACGTGTTCCAACATGAACACCAGCTGCCTAGTAAGGGCTAGCGGACTCATACGTAAGGCTTCATTTCGCTGCTTAGAAAATCCAACAGGTGGTAGCACGTTCACAATGTTTTGATTCAGTGACTGTTGCCCATAGCACTTTCAGCTAATAACTATAATGAAGAACGTGACAACATTAACATTAAAGTGAGGCACTTGTTCTTTCACACTGCGCCTCCAAAATAGGCAGTAGCGAACATTGAAATGAAGCTGAGAGCACTATGAACCTGTGAATGAACGACATTCCAAATGCTTAATCGCTCTAGTGTCCTAAATGTGAGACTTGATAAAACTTTAACAAGTTTATCAACAGCAAATTTCTTGTGGGGCCGAATCTAGAAAATCAGAATATTACTTTGAATGTATAGTAGAACTTGTACCTTGTTGGCAGATATGTGCAGGCTCAGTTGGTTATGTTTCATTCAACGAGGTTTAGGATGAGGCGATATTTGTTAGAATACATTTCTTGATCTAAGTCATGTAAAAAAATTGAGACGTCTAGTAGTTCTCATAATTATTACTTGAGCCAACATGTTATGTGGTCTGAGAATGGGTTCTTGTGCGGTTCGATACACGTGTTTCGATCTTACAGTCTCGTCAGTCGGGCGGAACCTGTCGTCTTTCAGTCTTTTTAGCCAATCCTCTTCCTATGAAGATCCAGTAGTGTTAAGCTTAATATCATTTAGTTGATATTATCAGCTTTGTACCATATTACCACAATATCAACTGTTATACTACAGGCTTGTGGCGCTTGATATATTTTCTTGATAGTCGTTGTGAAGGACATTTTAAAAAATCGATGCCGTTGTTTGAGTACGACCTTCTTGACCTTCTGCCTCTCAGAGACGCAGCTGAAGCCATGGGATGGACCACCGGTTTTTGCAACGCAGGCTTCGCCTAATTTCTCCTGAGAGTCAAAAGTGGGCAAAGCCTGCAGTCAAACGGCTCGATAGTACATGAGAGGCGATCAGGACCGTTTTCAAACGAACTAGCTCCTTCTTCCCTTCTGGGAGAGATTGCAAAGCGGGCCGTGAGTACCCAGCCTCCAGGAGAGGTCAGCAAGCAATGACCTACACATTCGGCATCGATTAGCAGAAAGTTGCTTATGTACAGACAGCGCGAGTCAACGACTTGCCTTTTTTTGGCACAGAGTTTGTACCTACACTCACATTTGATACACCCTAAAACAGTGCGCAATGATGACGCTTCAAATTAATTGATTTGTACTTCTAAAAACATTACATACAGCATAACGTAATGTAAGCCCACTACCTTCAACCTCTGTATAATCAAGCAATCATGCTTTCTTTGATCTAACCTATAACGCGGAGTTGTCATTGAAATTAGGTTCAGACTGACAGATCGACGATTTACATCTTCTTCAAGGCAGATGACTGCAGTCAATAGCCAATGTCGTTCGTTCTCATTGTGGATGATCGACTCGAATCATCGACTCTCGAGAAGACGAAACGCATCGGGCCGTGAGCCGAACAAAAATTTTCAATTAACAATCTTATGCTATTGGCTCTGTCAGCATAGATTGATGTGATTGATTTATTACGCCGAGGTTGTAAGAAAAGTAGGTTTATAATCATTTAGGCGCAGTTTCCTCATCAAAATACCGACTTTTTGCAAGATAATAGGTTGGGGAAAAAGTTTCTGAGCAAATGCTGATAAAACTGGTTTGATAAGTGGTTTATTTAAACGCCTATTACTCCGAAAAAAAACAAAACTAATAGTAGTACTCCCCTCTACTTCAAGTACTTTCTGCACTTCTCCGCAAAAGATCGATTCCGCAAGCATAACTTGGCAGATTGATGCGTTCAGCTGCCACCGTTGCATTTGAGTCCAACCAACTATTCGTGCATCATCAACAATTCAGTTTGCTTTGCTTGTTTAACACCATTTGGAAATAAGTAGATAATTTATACCACCATAACGTTGGAGAAGAGGGGCTTTCAAATGAGCCTAAAAACACAAAATGGCCGACACTCAAAACATTAGGCTACAGATGTCACTTTCTACAGAAATTGTTTATCCCACAAACGCACAATAGATATCTGATATCTCCGACTGCTCCTCAAGAAAGCCTCGAAGAAACAGATGCCGGACAACGAAACTCACTATAAAGCACAACAACGAAGGAACTATCACCCCAGCACCCCCCCCTCCCCCAAGCTCATTCGCCCAATCCTCCCCCGACCTGTTGTTGTTGTTGAGAGAGATCCAATCTATTAGGTTGGGGAACAATTCTGAGAAAATGGCTGTAATCTTTTTAAGTGTCGGCCATTTTTGTGTCTTTTTTAGGATCTTTGAAAGACCCTCTTCTCCAACGTTTATTGGTGTATAAATTAATATACTTACTTGTCCAAATGGGGTTAACAGAAAAGCTAAAACTGGAGTGTCTGATGATGCACGAATAGTTGTTGGAATCAAATGCAACGGTGCAGCTGAACGCATCAATCTGCAAGCATTTATGCTTGCGGGAATCGAGCTTTTGCGGAGATAGTGGCAGAAAGTACTATGACAGTTAGAGGGGAGTTACACTACTATTTACTGGCTTTGTTTTTTATTCGGAGTAATAGGCGTTAAATAACAAAACCACTTATCAAAACCAGTTTTTTATACAGCATTTGTGCTCAGAACCTTGTTCACCAACCTCTTACTTACAAAAGTCGGTATTTTGAGAGGAAACTGCGCCTAAATGATATCAAACCTAATTCTTCTTCAATCCTCGGCGTAATAAATCAAATCACATAATCTATGCTGACAGAGAACAATAGCATAAGATTGTTATTGAAAATTTTGTTCGGCTCACGGCCCGATGCGTTTCCGTCTTCTCGAGACTGTCGATGATTCGAGTACGATCATCCCACAATCGAGAACAACGAACGACATTGGGCCTATTGACTGAGTCCCATTAGCCCTTGGAAGAAGCTGTAAATCCGTCGATCTGTCAGACTGACACTAATTTCAATGATCAACTTCCGCGTTATAAGTATAGATCAAAGAAAGCACTGATGCTTTGATTATACAGCGGTGAAGGGTAGATGTGGCTTAACATTACGGTTATGCTTATAGTTAAAAGGCGTAATATTGGACCTCTAGGCAGGATTAAGTGAAAGAAACGTACGCAAAAGACACACGATAATATAAATGTCTACATAGGGAATAGCGGAACGTTCCCCCCCTCACAAGGTTGGTGCAGTTCCTGAGTGGATAGATTGTGTAAGTCACAGCCAGCGGTGTGACGAGGATGGTAGGCATCAGCAAAACTATGCGGAAGCTGCTACAGTAGGTGGACACACAAAAATTACAGGCACGCTAAGACATAGGGAGGATGTCCAGGACGTGACGTGAGATCCGTAGCACGCATGTGCATGCACATAAGCACACTGTTCTGCTAATCGATGCCGAATGTGCTGATATCCATAGGCCAATTGCTGCTGACCTCTACCTAACGTAAGCTGTTGGTACTCACGCCGCTTTGCATTTCTCCCAAAGGGAAAGAAGCAAGCTAGTTCGTGAGAAAACGGTACACGATCGCCTCTCATGTACTATCGAGTCTCCTGTTTGACTGCAGGCTTTGCCCACTTCTTGACCTCTCAGGAGAAATTAGGCTGAAGCCTCGCGTTGCAGGAAAACCGCTTTGGTGACGTCCATAACCCATCGGCTTCAGCTTGCGTTACCTCGCAGCAAAGGACAGCAGAACGGTCAAGAAGGTCGTACCGCAAACACCACGGCATCGATTTTTTTAAAATGTCCCTTCACAACGACCTATGTCAAGAAAATATATCAAGACGCCACCAAGGCCTTGCTAGTATAACCAGTTGATATGCTGCACGTCACTAGAAGCATCTGCACGACAGGAAATACTGAATAGCTGAAGCAATGAACAATGAAACAATATCAAACTAATATGAATAGTTAAGCTTAACACTACTGCCGATTCTTCTGAAGATAGAGGCAAGAGGGATCTGGCATAAAAAAAGCACTGAAAGACCGACAGGTATCCGCCCCCCCGAACTGCAACGCAAGATGTAAGATCCGAAACACACGTGTATGGGGCGCAGTGAACACGCCCACAAGAACCCATTCTGACCAAAGCACCACTTATCATACATTGTTGGCCTCAATGTAATAACTTATGTAGAATCTACTAGACGTCCGCAACTTTTTGGTTAACAGTGGACTTAAGATCAAGATAATGCTATTCTAACGAAATATCTGCCTCATCCTAAACCTTCGTTGAATGAAACATACACCAACTGCAGCCTGCCACTATAATCTGCCCAACCAAGCGTACAAGTTCCATACTCATTACATTCTTCTAGATGTTAATATTCTAGAAATTTTCCTATGATTCGGCTACCCCACCCCCCCCCCCCCAAGAATTATGTTGCGGTTGGATAAAACCTCTGTTTAACACGATTTAAATAATCAAGTAGTCTACACATTCATAGGGACACTAGATGCGATTAAGGCATTTGGAATGAGTACGCACTCTCATTCACAGGTTCCTAGTGCTCTTCAGCTCTTCATTCAATGTGACTTACGCCTAATTCTGCCTATTTTGACGCAGGCGCAGATAGTTCGAAAAGTAAACAAGATGCCTCACTATCCTAACTGATTACCATCTGTTTGGTCAACTACGTTCTTCATCTATAGTTGTATTAGCTTGATAAGTGCTGATGCGCTCGCAGCGAGGGCAAACAGTCACTGAATACAAAACATTGCTGAATCCCGTGCCTATACCTACCTGTTGGCATTTTCTAAGCAGCAAGCGAATAATGAAGCCTTACGATACTGTATGGACCCGACTAGCCCTTACTAGCGCGAGTCTGGCTTGCTTGGTGCATATTGTGTTTGAAACACGCTACATTGACACACGCACTATCTTCTTGTGATTTCCCCACTTCTCACGTACCTCTTTCGCATATTGACTGTCAAAGGGAGGAGGGCACTCATTTTGCCCCGCGGACGACAAGGCAAGCGCCCCCCCTCCTCCGAATCAGCACAGAGCTGTCCTTATAGTCCGGAATAAGCGTGGTGAAGACAGAAATGTTCTTTGGGACCCACTGATACCTCGCTCTCCTCACTAAGTTAGACAATTTTGAAATGAGATCTGCTTTCATTTTGAACGAAGATTACTCATCAGAATGTGATGCATGAAAGTCTCGCCTCCTTAAAGGTACGTCGACATTGCTTTAGTGAGCAAGAAGTGACACATGAAACCTTCATGTACGTTGCAGTTGTATAACGTATTCTTATCGCATGTCCATACGTACATGTAAGCCTCACAACAATTCATCGCGTTGATGTATTCTCTTACCACATCGTTCCTGTGTGGTGGAATTTTGTGATGCTTGCCTACTTTTTAAGAAACATGATCACGGAGCACTTTATAATCCCGCACACGTTGCCATGCTATTTGGCTCGGGCCAGTTGCACCATTATCGTGGATCTTTAGGATATCTTTTTTTTGCATTCACATTCTGTCGTCACAGACATACACGAAGGATTCTTTGTTAGTTGTTAGGTTCGTGTATAGATCTCTAGCATACAACCCACTACTGATTAAAAATTTTTTCACCTTACAATACGTCCCTTGCAACAGCTGCGTTGCGGTTAGATTCTCTTCGACATAATCCTGGAGATCGGTTAAGATTTTTTTGAAGTACATAGAGAGCGTTCCCACATGAAAACTTTGCAGAATGCTGAACTGTATCCTGGGCAAGTACTTGGTTACTCAGTCGATTTCTCCTGCCCGAAACAAACTAACGCTTCATGGGCGGTTTCCAGCGCAATGTCGCGAACGAACTCATGATTAAGCGACAGGCCCCCCGTCCCACCGCTAATGAAGAATTGTCGGCGTCTACTCGATTCATCATTAACATTGTTTGTCCCAACGATTTTTAGGTAATCTCGCCTTTTGTACTCTTGCAAATTGATGGAAACCCGGTCCGGCCCTGGTGTTTTGCCTTCGAGAAAGTTTTTTTTCTTGCCATAGTTGGTTAGACGGTGTTGAATAATTTTAAAATGATAAGAGACAGTAGAAGAAAGTGGATCATCAGCAATGCGATGACGGCCATGAACTGTCTATGGCGCCCCGTTCATCTGAAATGATTTCAATTGCATCCGCTTATCTGATGGAAAAAAAAGTTCCTTAACGAGATATCTCCTTTTTAAAAAACACCGAGTCGTTTTGGTCTCTCTTCAAAATTGTACAAACGAGCTTTAGATATCACGCCATCAATATGACGCTTAGCTAAGGGGAAATAAGAAGAAAGAAAGGAAACGATCTGGGTTGCGTGGTAAATAGAACCCTAAAGGGGTTCGTTAGTGGTTTCCAAACTCGCCTGTGTCCAAGTCGTGAACACATGCGTAAGTGTTCGCACTGAATACTCGCAGCTATAGAGGCATACATATCCTCGCCGTTATCCGTCTCTATTGCTTCGATGCTCAACCAAAAGTCGAGCCTTTTGATGCAGATGGAATTTATGTGATTCAGCAACGTCCGTCTGTGACGACCATACAACTTTAAATCCCAAAAGAAACAGAGCAAGATGTCGTTTGATGATTGGCTTTTTTTGTGGAAGAATCACCCGCCGAAGACATTGTAAATCGGACGCTACTCTGGAATATGTATGAAGACAGGAG
>JAHQIW010003279.1:0-12669 GCA_019055375.1 Parelaphostrongylus tenuis
ATTATGCTCCTCCGCTCAATAAAGTCATCAATGGACTTGAAAAAAAAGGCTCCCATTACTTAAACCCCTTACGGGACACCTAAAGGATGCATACGTGCCAGAGCGATTTACGCGATTTTCGCTGTTTGATTAAGGCTTTTTTTAATTTTTGGGATTTCTTGTATCACTTTGATAGTACAAAATTTCCTTCACTCGCTCATATGCTTTTGATTTAGTCGTACATGTCTTCTGTAGAGAAAAATGCTGGTTTATGTACAATCGTAGTGAATTGGCATTCAATCAATGTAATGAAGTGTACAAAGGGGATCACAAAGGAAAATTTTGGTTTTTGCTCTTGCCTGGTTTTTACACAGATACTACACAAAGACCCACAGAGTCACCATACGTAACATAAGAATTGGACAACAGCTAGTAATTGATCAAAATTGATTCATGCATGCTTTACTTCGATATGTGCTCATTTAAAAACTCTCACTATAATAAGTTTACAGTAGTCATTCGGTTTATTTCCGAGTAGTACTCAAAAATGACGTATGTGCAGAAAAAAGCTTTAGAACGTATATGCATAAGGTGGAAAAATTCGTGAGCGGTTAGGAGCAACCGTATTTGAATGAAAAGGATTAGAAAATCGGCATTACGAAACTATTGAGTGAGAAATATGAGTATCCAAATAAGTATTCTCGGTATTTTCCCCTATCACACTCATTTCAAAACAGGTATTGTTTATTCCTTTTAGAGGTTTTAGAAATTATTCGATAGCTTGAATATCGGGAATCTGGAGAGTGTGTGTTTTACTTTTTAAATTGCATTTTATATTATGCTAATAAAGGTTAAAGTGAAATTCTCTTTCACACTCAGTCATCTTTCGCTGGGCAGCAGGTCTTCATCCAGACTTTCATTAACCATTTGATAGCATAAATCTCAACGCATAAGCTTGGTTTTTGAGTGGAAAGGACATTCTAGTGCGCTGGTACAGCTAAAAGGATTATTGGGTTTTTTTTTTTTCTGATTAGGAGGGAAGGAATAAAAAAACCGATCTCATTCACTGGAGGGGGAACTTATTATAGGAGTGTTAGTAACCATTCGAAAAGCTGAGACTTGAGGCTACCTCCGCACGTCACCGTTTTTTCAAAAGAGCCCCTTTATAACGCCATAACCATTCAGAGTAAAACCCATGTTATATAAAATCACGTGTCTTTTGTTCTTGTCTCGTTACATATTTTTAGCTGGACAGAAACTCCATCCTCACAGCGGGTAGTACTCAAACTATAGCACAAGCTTCAAAAAAACTCGAAAATGTGCTTTCGTTCAGAAAAAGCTCTTTCGATCTTCTGACCTCCTTTGGTCTTTTGATTTCTGCTTCAAACCTCACCGGGACAGAGCTCTTTCCATAGCTGAACTATGAGTAATCATCAGATAGCAAATCTTCTTCTACTGATCATTGTGCTCATTTTCTGGGAAATAAAGCTTAGTAGGAAAAAATTGACAGGTCGGGTTTTACCCCCATTTGTCGGCAGGTTGTTTACGGGCTATTTGGACAAGGCGACTGCGTGGCAAGAAGGTCGTGACAAGGGGCGGGGCAACTGGCCGAGGACAGATCTGATATATTGTTATTCAACTGGAAATGTTTCGCTCCACTTTGAACAGAAACTCGTGGATAGTAAAATCGAATTGACTAAAATAATGAAGAAAAAATTGCCTATCACATTCATAATGCTTTTTGGCTTCCCCAGCTAATTATATGCGTGATTAAAAATGAAGACAAAAGGCGGTGCAAAACATTAATTTTTGGTCCGAATGCTACGACGTTATGAATGGGTGTTATCGAAAACCGGCAGGGGCTGTAACCTCGAGTCTCAGTTCCCAATGGTTTCTAAACACTCTCTATGAAAAGTTGCTCTCCAGGCGAATAAGATCAATTGTTCACTTGATTCTCTCTAATGAGAAAAGAACCAAAATTTTTTTTTCATACTCAAGTATATTTCGTTGGACAGAGGTTCTACTGTCAGACTTTCAATAATCATTCGATAGAAGGAACCTCGTTGATCTTAATGAAAAGATTGGTCTTTTTTCGCAGAGGACATTTTTGTGCGTTGTTACAGCTTAAAGATATTGAGCTTCACACTCGACGCGCGTGTCGATCGCGCAAACGCCATTTACATGTTGCCTGCGGTGCGCGCCGAGTGTAAAACCCAACATTCTTTTAGGTGTAATGACGCACTGAGGAAGTCTTTCTTAAAAGTGAGTATATTCCCCAAGATTACTGAGATTTAGTGTGACTATCGAATACATGTGAAAGCCTCAGAGAAAAGCAGTGTCTAGACGAAATATACTCAGCTATGGCCAACACAGTTCTATTCTTGTTGCTTCAGCTCGCAAAAAGACTTTTTCCTAAAGGCATGCGTACCATTGAAAATCCTCGAGATTTAAGCTTGTCGACTGGCTATGAACGGCGGCACCTTGATGGCCAGTGGTTGCAGTATACAGGCACAAACCGGTGGAAGGCATACGCGGCGAATGAGTGAAAGCAATCTTTCATATTCAGAGTTGCCAGCGCAATAGAGAAATTTCCTGGAAAATTAAAAACACTATCGGATTTTTCCCGCGATTGTGTGCTATCGAAAAGTTGCTGAACATTTTTAGAAAAGCTTTTGCTTATCGAAAGATACTTGAGTGTTAAATAGCATTTTTTTCACTGTTTACACAGTAATATGAAGACCATCCAAAAATAAAATCAATCATACAAATTTTTGAAATTTAATATATCGAATAATCACTAAAAATTCTAGGAGGGATGAAAAATACGTTTTTTTTTAATCATGGGTGTTGGTAGGAACCGTATCATGCCCAATGATGAACGCGCGCTCTTCCTACACTACTTGAGCTAACATATTAGAATTACCTACACATAGAGCTCCCTATTAGAAATGTTAATTGTAGAAGATGTGCTTTCAAGCTACGTTTCTTACAAGACAGGCCGATACAAATGCATAATAGGGGTTGAAGTATGTTATACTTTTTGCAAGGACGTGGTATTGCCATGAAAAATGAAGGATTTCAAAAGAACTAATCACTCTTCATATCAAAAAACCTTTACAAAAGGTTTATTTGTGAGACTGCATTCTTTATGTAACCGTAGATACCTCTGCGACCTACAAACTTCGCCTATAATCACAATAAACCACCCTACGGCGACCAACGGCGGCGTTAACCATGTTTAGGTGTGAAATGTGATCTTCTTTACGCTTTCACAGCGTTCTTTTGAAACCTTCTGAAAAACCAATTACATGATTGAAATCTTCGAGATTTGTGCTAACTAATGACTAATGAAACTTTAGTGGACAGTTATTTGGAAACCCAGCCGAGAAAATGAAGAAAACGTTAAGTGTGAAACATTTTCTTGTTTTCGCGTGCTGCAACGCCATGAAAAGTCTTCTTCTAAAAACATAACAGACCCATTGAAATTGCAGAGGTCTCAGGTTGTGTGAATAATTACCCAAAACGTTTGGGAGAAAATTTTCGCAACAAGAAAGCACTTCAAACGGTCGTGTGCCTCAGCTGGTACACGTCGGCTTAGGAAATAATTACATACACTGGCGGGGATTTTAATCCAATGAAACTATACCTGATTACACAGATACAAAGTATTCTGTAGGAGAAAGTAGAAGAAAATGTTTGGATAGTGCGTCGTGCTAGGACAAGCCGTGTTTTGACCATACAATTCGGAGAATCGTTTGTAGTAGGAGTAGGAGGATCTATGAAAAGTTGCTCCACCGTAAAAATGGAGAGGATTTGGGATCAATCGCAACCTAAACTGACGACATGAAAACGGAAAGTATTGTGAAGGAACAAGTGTAAAAAAGTGTTTTGGTGCAGCATTTTGCTAGTTGTATTGCTGCTGATTTTATGAAAATTTTGGAATAGTGTGAAAGATGTATGCAAAGTAATGAACTGTTTTTTTCGTATTTCTCTATGTGACCGCTTATTTTCGTATCCTCGATGAATCATTCAGCAGACGAGTAATGCTTCTTTTGGAGGAAGACAATTGTCCAAAATAGAATATGACGAAACAAAAAATCGATTCGAAAACACTACTGAGTTTATATGGACTTTTTGAATAGTATGAAAGCTGATGCAAGCAATGAACTCTTTTCTCCGTATTTCGTGTATGTTCTTCGCTCATTTTCGTATCCTTGTGTGAACGATTCAGAGTTGGCACATTAGTTTTACTTGGAGGAAGAGACATTTGTAGGGATAGAATATGACGAAAGCAAGGTCGACACGATACATTACGGATGTTTACATGATTTTTTTTATGGCATGAAAGTCGGGAAGAAACATTGAACTGTTTTCTTCTATTTCTATTTTCGCATCCTCGGTGAACGATTTCAGAGCTGGATAATCATTCACTAGCAGGAGAAGAACATGTAGAAACAGAAGTATGACGAAATAAGGTCGATTCGATGGATTGCAGAGTTTATATGATTTTTTGAAAGATGTGAAAGCTTAATCACAATGAACAGCCTCCTCCGCAGTCCATCGCTGTTTTCATATCCTCGGTTGATGATTCGGAGCTGCTTAATGGCATCATTCGGACGAAGGTCAATGTGTAGAAATAGAATATGATGAAAACAAAGTCATTTCGATAAACTGCTGAGTTGATATGATTCTCCGAAAGGTGTGTGAACGCTTAAAAGACAATGAATGTTTTTTCCTCGGAATTCGGTGCTCAATTTTCATACCCTCGTGGAACGATTCAGAAAATGCATAATGTATCACTTGGAGGAAGACTAGATGTGGAAAGAACATAGAATATGATGAAACAAAGTCGATTCGATAGATTGCTGGGTTTATATGACTTCCTGAAAGGTGAAAGCTTGATTAACATTAAACAGCTTCCTCCGCAGTTCGTCGCTCTTTTGCATACTCTCGGTGAAGTAGAAATAGAATATGGCGATACAAAGTCAGCTTGATAGATTGCTGTAGTTTACTATGATTTTTCCGAAAGGTGTGAAATTCTTAATAAAAAATAGAACAGCGTCTCCCGTCGTGATCGTCAATCATTGTCACACTTTCGCTGAAAACACAACGTGTAGGAATAGAATATGACGAAACATAGTCGATTCGATAAATTGCAGCGTTTATATGATCTTTTGAAAGGTGCGAAAGCCCAATGAAAAATCGAGTGTTTTCGTCGGAGTTGTAGCTCATTTTCATACCCTCGGTGAACGATGCAGAGCTTGATAACTTTTCATTTCGATGGAGACAAGTGTGGCGAAAGAGACCATGGCAAACAAAGCCGTTTCATACATTAGGCAGTTAGCATGATTTCTAGAAAGGTGTAGAAAGCTGTTTGACATCATGAAGCTGTTTTCATTGTACTTCTGTATTTCTTCGCTCACATTCAAATCCGAGGTACACAATACAGAGCTGGTTTATGTTTTATTTGGAGTAAAATTTATATACACAAGACCCCATATAGCACAATTTCATAATCACTTTATAGTAATCGTCGGAACATTTTCTTAAGCAGTACATAAGCAAAGCAGCAAAATTTCTTCCCCACCTTATGCCCTAAGCAATGCAAAATTACACAACCACTTTATACCTCAAGTAGCACAGCTTCTTAACCACTTTTCACCCCAAGTAACACAATCCCTTAACCAATTCGTAAAGCAAATAGCACAATTTTACAGACACTTCATACTTCACGTAGCACAATTTCTACAACCAGTTTATACCCCCAAGTAGCACACAATTTTCAACACTTTATACCCCGAATAGCAGAATTTCTTAACCAGTTCATGCCCTATAGTTGGCGCACAATTGTCTAAACCACTTTATACAAAAAGCAAGCACAATTTCCGAGCCACTTTACACCACCAGCAAGCACAATTTCTTAAACATTCTATACTACAAGTATGCACAAGTTCTTAACCACTTATGCTCAAGTAAGTCCAATTTCCTAACCACTTTATACGCCAAATAAGCACAATTTCTTAAGACTTATGCCCCCAAGTAAGGACAATTTCCTAAACAGTTTATAACCCAAGTAAGCACGATTTGCTTCACACTTTACACCCCAGAAAAAGCACAATTTCTTAACCACTTTATAGCCAAGTAAGCAAAATTTTATCGCCACCTTAAGCACAAGCGAGTTCAGTTTTCAATCACCCCAAGTACGCACAATTTCTCACCACTTTATATCGCATACAGCACAATTCTCAACGAGTCCATTTCTCATTTCCATGTAGTACAATATCTTAACCAGTTTATGCCCCGAGTAGTAGAATTTTCTCAACGAGTATCTACTCTAGGTAGCACATTTCCTCAACCAGTTCATCCCCAGATAGCACAGTTTCTTGACCACTATATACCTATATGGCACAATTTCTTAACCACTTCGTATTCCAACAAATCGCAATTTCTTAGTCACTTTATAACCCAAGCAGCAGAATTTCAGAACCACTTTACATCCCGAGTAAGCACGGTTTCTTCAATCACTTTGTACCTATGGAAGGACAGTTTATTAACCAACTCATCCCCCAAATAGCACAGTTTTTTACCAGTTTATAACGCATATAGCACAATTTCTAAACCACTTTATACGCCAAGTAGCACAACTTCTTATCCACATTGTACACCAAGTAACGCAATTTCAATTTCTTTTGCACTTTATCCCCAAGAAGCGCAATTTCATAACCACTTCATACGCCAAGGAAGGACAATTCCTTAACCCGTTCATACCCCAGACAGCAGAATTTCATGTCCAGTATATACCCCAAAATGGCACGATTTTTTGAAAAACTTCTGTACTATCGACAAGCAGAACTGATTCCGGAACACTTCTATACGCCAAGTAAACAAAATTTCCTACACCACTTTTATATCCCAACTGCAGTCCATTTTCTCTTTACCACACTTATACAGAAGTAAACATACCATTATCTTAATCATTACTAGCCCAAGTAAACGCACACTTTCTTCAACACACTTTTATACCCCCAAGTGGGTCCAATTTCTTGGACCACATTCATACCCCAATTACAGAGACACAATTCTTATCCAGTCTAGTAACCCGCAGGAATATACTTCACACTTTCACACCCCCAAATCGTCCCAGTCACAGTTTTGCTACTAACCACCTTATGCAGAAGTAATCCACAATTTAACTTACACAATGTGTATAACCCCTTTATACCTCAAGAAAGCAGCAATTTCATTATACCACTTTACTAGCCCCCAAGTGAGCACAATTTCATCACCACGTTAAGCACAAGTAGGCCCCAATTTCTCAACCCACATTATACCCCAAGTAAGCACATTTCTCTACCCCCTGTAAAACACAAGTAAGGCCCAGTTTCTTAACCACTTTAGTACCCCAAGTAAGCAAAATTTCTCAACCACTTTATGCCTAAGTAAGTCCAGTTTCTAACCCACTTTCTACCCTAAGTGAAACACATTTTCTGACCACTTTACATCCCAAGTAAGTCCAATTTCTTTACCACTATATACACCAAGTAAGTACAATTTCTTAACCACCTTACGCACAAGTAAATCCAATTTTTCAACCACTTTATACCTCAAGTAAAACACAGTTTCCTAGCCACTTTATTCTTCTCCGAACCCCAGGTAAGGATAATTTTTTAATCATTTATAACTCCAAGTAAGCACAGCACAATTTCTGTAACCACCATAAGCACAAGTAAGCCTCAATTTCTCAGCCACTTCATACCTCGAATAAGCACAATTTCTTATCCTTTTCTTAACCACTTTATGCCCAAGTGAGTCCAAGTTCATAACCACCTTTATACCCCAGGTAAGCACAATTTCTCAAACCACTTCATACCCCAAGTAAGCACATTGTCTTGAAACCTTGTACCCAGTAAGGACAATTTCTTAACCAGTTTATAACCCAAGTAAGCAGGATTTCTTCACATTTCACACCTCAAATAAGCACAATTTCTTAACCACCTTAAAGCAGAAGTAAGCTCAATTTCTTGACCATTTTATACCACCCCCCCTTATACCCCAAGTAAGCACAATTTCTTAAAACACTTTATGCCCAAGCAAGTCCAATATCTTGACCACTTTATGCCCGAAGTAAACACAATTTCCTAAACGGTTTATACCTCCTCAGGTAAGCACGATTTTTGAACCATTTTATACCCCAAATAAGCACAATTTCTTATCCAGGTTGAACAGAAGTAAGCCCAGTTTCTTAACCAATTTATACCCTTTCTATACACCAAGTAAGCACAATTTCTTAATTTACTTTAAGCACAAGTATGCCCAATTTCCTAGGTAAGCCCAATTCCTTAAGCAGTTCTTCGCTCAGGTAGCACAATTTTTAACCACTTTACATTCCAATAGTCTTAACCAGTGTGTACCCCGTATAGCCCAATTTCACAACAACTTATACCCCATAAAGCACGATCTCTCAACGAATTTGTACCCCAGTGGTATTTCATAACCACATTATACCCTAAGTAATGCAGTTTCCCAACGAGTTTCTACCCCCACGTGGTTACAATTTTTTGACTCACTTCATTCCCCCATATGGCTTAATTTCATATCCACTTTATACCCCATGTAGCGCATTTTCTATAGACACTTTATACCCCAGTGGTACAGTTTCATAACCACTTTTATACCACATTACAACAAAATTTCTCAACGAGTTGCTACCCCAAGTAGTGCCAATTTCTTAACAAGTTTATACTCCATATGACACAATTTCACAACACTTTATACAAAAGTAGCACAATTTCTTAGCCACTTCATACCTCAAAAAACGAAATTTCCACCTTAAGTAGCACAATTTGTTTACCACTTTACACCCCATTATGGGACAATTTCTTAACCACTATATATCCCAAGTTGCACAATTTCATACCCACTTTGTAGCCCATACAGCACAATTCTCTCACGCGTGTCACGTAGCACAATTTCATAAGAGCTCGTGTCCAAGTAGCACAATTCATAAGACTCGTGCTCCAAGGAGCACCATTTCATCAAAACGCCAAATAAGCACAATCTTTAACCAGTTCATACCCAATTAACACAATTCCTTATCTAGCATATACCTCATATGGCATAATTTCTTAACCAGTTCCTCAACCAGTTTGTGCCACCTAGGGCTCAGAATCCGTAACCCGCTTTATACCTCAAGTCTTGAAAACTTCATACTCCGGGTAACACAAGCTCTTAATCAGTTTTACCACCCCTAAGTTGCACACCTTATCCATATTGTAAACCAAGTAGCACATTTCAATTTATTTCCCACTTTGTCCCCTAAGAAGCACAATTTCTTAAACACTTCCATACCCCAGGAAGCACAATATCATAGCCACTTCATGTGCCCTAGTGAAGCACAATTCCTCAACCAGCTTCATACCCCAAATAGCACAATTTTCTCGACCACTTCGCACCCCAACTCAGCGGAATTTCTTAGTCCTTTACAAGCCAAATAGCAGAATTTCAGAACCACCTTAAACCCCGAGTAAGCACAGTTTTTAACCACTTTGTATCTATGGAAGAACAGTTTATTAACCAATTCATCCCCCCAAGTAGCACAAATTCTTTACCACTTTATACCCTTTATACCCCCGTCATAGCTCAATTTTCTAAACCACTTTATACCCTAAGTAGCACAACTTCTTATCCAGATTGTACACCAGGTAGCACAAATTTAATTTCTTACACACTTTATACTAGAAGAAGCACGATTTCTTAACCACTTTGGTACCTCAAATAGCAGAATTTCATACACAGCTTTATACCTCAAGTAGCACTTATTTCTTAGACAATTTATACCCAGGTTGGACAATTTCATACCACTTGTACCCCAACTAAGCGCAATTTCCTTCACCACACCTTATAGCACAGGTAAGCACAACTTCTTGACCACTTCATAGTCTAAGTAACACAATTTGATAATCAATTTATACCCCATGTAGCAACCACGTCTTAACACTGCATACCACAAGTAGCCCAACTTTCGTTGACCACGTTCCATATGCTAAAGTACAACACGAATATTCTGATACATCACTGTTATACCCAACATGCTAGCACAACGTTGCTTACACCACGTGTCAGTACCACCAGTAGCACAACTTCTTGGCCCACTTCATAGTCTAAGTAACACAATTTGTATAACCAATTTAATACCCGCATGTAGCACCAACGTCCTTAAACATTTTATACAATTATCCACAAGTAGCACAACTTCTTATCCAGATTGTAAACCAAGTAACACTATCTCAGTTTCTTTCCCACTTTATGCCTCAAGAAGCACAATTTCATAACCACTTCATACGCCAAGAAAGAAGAATTCCTTAACCGGTTCATACCCCAGATAGCAGAATATCTTTATCCAGTATGTACCACATGGCACAGTTTCTTGACCACTTTGTACCCCAAATAAGGACAGTTTCTTTACTAGTATATACTCCATATGCCCAATTTCTTAACCACTTTGTATCCAAACTAAGCGCAAATTCTTAATTACTTCATAACCCAAGTAGCAGAATTTCAGAACCACGTTATACTCCAGGTAAGCACAGTTCCTTAATGCAGTTTATACCTCATATGGCACAATTTCTTGAGCAGGGACGGCAGCTGATCGATTTGTAGCGCAACTCGCAAGAATGCCGCGCCGATTGTTCGGTATTAATCAAGGTTTTTCATCCATTTGGAAAGACAAAACCCTGGTTTTTTTGTGTCACGCATAGAGCTCCCATGATCTTCAAATGCATCTGACTACAATGGTTTGTCGGGTGATATCAACTTTTCTATACAAAGGAAATATTGCACCGCGAAACGTATATATTTTCGCTGTTTACAAGTTGTTCTTTGATTAACCGTTGAAATAACCACTTACAGCATTGAAATCCTCCGACATTTTGAGCTGTCCGTAATGACGTGTTAGAGTTTTGTGTGAAGGAGCTCTAGTACAAGCCTCAGCCAAGTAAATGTAAACGAAATTGAGTGTGAGAACATAATGTTATTTTCGCTTATGACCAACCGTTAAGAAGAAAGGCTTTTTCAAACATCAGGACACAGTTATTGAAATTGCACGAGATTCCAGCTGCTTTCGAACAAACCCAAGTGCCTCAAGAAAAAAACTTTTGCCCGGGGAGAAAGGCCTATCAAACACTCGCTGTCCTCATTTAGTACACGTCGTCTCCTGGGGTTAATGAATCGTTAAGGGATGATGGGAGCTACGACATGTGCTCTGTTGCAGTAAACTGTGTGATATTATTTCCGATGTCCGTTGTTTATCTGCTATTACGCTCAGACAAGTCGTCCGTCAAAACGCCTTTACTGATCCCGGAGGGTTAGGGTGAGAACGAACCATGATAATTCGAAGATCATAGCTGAGCACCTCTAACGACTGCGCTATTTTACACCGCGTCACCTGTACATCGTGTAGATATATAATGGTGCATACGTGTATAGGCCCCAGATTGTACTATGTGTAACTCGTGGCACGTAATATGGTAACAGTCCGTATGGAGCAAGCGGATCCGATAGGTGGTAGCGGCTGACACGTAGCCGAGTGCCTCGCGGAAGGATGGTTTGTGGGTTTAGAGCTCAGCTCGACGATCTGAGAAATTTCCGTTGGAAACCTTCCTAGCTTCCTCTGTGGTAGATGTAATCCTTCATATCAATCTATCGCACAAGTTGCAAGAAAAAAGCAAGGAAAAAAAAAAAACCTTATGAAAATTCACAATGGAAGCGAAAGCGCCACAAATGAAAAAGTGTGGTCGACTTGCGCTTGTGCTCAACATTCCAGACGGTCGTGCTTAGCAATGCGAACACAGAAAGAGAACCTTCGTCCCGTCTTCCATTCGCATCGCATCTGTCTAACTTTCATTTGTTGCTGGTCTTCCTCTCTACCTTCCTCCCTCCTCCCTCTCCCCTTCCTGTTTCTCACTCTGTCTCTGTTTCTCTCTCGCCTTCACGCCACTGCTCTCCTCTTTCGCTCTCTCATCGCTTTACTTCTCGTGGGCATTGTTTGCGGATAAGAATGCTATTGATAATCAGTTATTGATTCGAAACAGCATACCTTCTTAATTAACCGCTTTGTAGCGGTGAGTATAAAGGTTTTAGATAGATCCCGCTGATGTGGAAATGATCTGGCAAAACACTTCACGGCAGTGGGGAACTCGAAACCCGCCACTTCTCCTTGTGCCAGGGAGTGAGGTCGTCGCCTGGTGATTAACAAAAAGCGGGGTTCTTTCTTGGAGTACAACACGCCCCGCCTCCCTCCCGGTAAAGGAGTGTGAAACTTGAAAGATGAACTGCACTTCGCGTCACGCATGGCGTGTACAGAGTTGTGCAATCACATCACATCATACATCGTTAGATGGTGTTACTGTTAACCATAATCAATTAACACCCGTTGACAGCACGATGTGAGCTTGTTATTCAGCTCCATCTCATCTCTAACTCCTTGTACTTTACTCGACCGTCGAAATATGTGTTTGGCGCGCGGTTCCGTGCAGATAGTCTGCTACGCACAGATGAAGCAATTATATCCCATTATTTCTTTATCTGTGATCAGATATCTCATAAGTATTACATCAACCTCGCAGTTAGCAAGTTCCACTCAATACCCTATGGAATGAAATTTAATATTGGCTACCCACCATACAATGTATA
>JAHQIW010003280.1:0-22768 GCA_019055375.1 Parelaphostrongylus tenuis
TTGATTTATGATTTCCTTAGCCAGTATTCACCTTGCTTTTACCCTTAGTGTTCACTTGGCACAGTTTCTTCATACAGCTGTGGTCATTCGATCGTAATAAGCTCGCAAATCATGGTTTTTCAATGGCCTACTTTTCCAATGTTGCCGCATAGAGGACCTAGTTATAGTCATCAGACATAAACCATAACAAATGTTGAACCTTGATTTTTAACTCCGTATTTTCACCATATGGAGTCGATTTGCAAAGCCTTGTACCAAAAATCATCTAATGTTTCGTAAAGAACTTAGAATAAATTTTTCAATACACTAGTTGACGATACGTTAATAGACTAGAAGAGGCATTAGCTTGTCACAGAGTCGAAAATTCATCTTTTTATGCTGGGTTAGCTCTTTAGTTATAGTATCACACGCAGTCGTTTCACGCCATCATCTCAATGCATAATATAAGCGATGTTACGTGTTTACGTAGTGAGCTTTCTACTCCAACTTATAATCGAATTGCTGATGTTGTAGCAGTAATTTTCGATTTACATCGGTTACGGGTGCTGGTGCGGATTCGGTGGTAAGGGCAATCCAATCGATGAAATTGACAGGTTTGAAAATATTTGTCGTTGAGGTTATAAATGTTTTCCATATTGGCGGCGCTTACCTGACAGCTGCACTTACTAAGTCAGCAGCAAATACGCGTGATAATAAATTTTTTTATATCAAAGAGAATTTATGTTTTACTGAAAATGAGAACACTATTCATTTCCCAGTTGTTGCCATGCACATGAGCTCTGCTACCAATTGGCTGTCAGCGACGGGTCATGCTTCGATACTACATGGGAGTACTTCCAGCACTACAACTTTGCATGCGTCAACCACACCGCTATATGTAGTGGTAAGTACGAGACTGTCGTAGCTCTCATTGATACCTTTATTTGAACTCTCCCTGCTAAAAATCTTCAAAATTGTCATTTTGCCACACGAGAAGAATTCTACAACGTGTTCGATTCATTACACGACTCGCTAAAGCTCCCAGTGAATATACAGACATAAGGTAACAACTCAAAAGTCCGACTATCTCTAAAATTCGGCATGAGTGAAGAAATGTTAAATTTTCTCACGAGTTGTCCTATCCTTTACTCAAAACTTGCACGAGATTGGTTAATTCTTCTTTTCCTCAAAACCTCGCTGGCTAACGTTTCGGCTGCAACGATTTCGGCAGAGCGTAGCCGTATAAATCGTACCATATGTGATTACTCGGTTATTATTTTACAAGTATCAAAAATGTAATAGAACACAAATGAACAGTCTAGTGATTCTGAAAAATCCCACCTCTTTTGTTTTTAGGGCTGGTCTAGTGTGACACGATTTATGAAATAAACCACAATGGGACTAGAAGATGAATCTGAGACAAGGTGCCACATCACTTGTTATGTTTAGGCAATCCCCCCTCCTGTTCATTTCCGGTCGGTTGTGGTTTGTCCAAAAGACCTCAAGGGTTTCGCGCTGATGTTTTTAATTCTTGTCCCAGGATTTTCACGCACCTTGTCCCAGATTCATCTTCTAGTCTGAGTGTGGTTTATTTCATAAAACGTGTCACACTAGACCAGCCCTAAAAACAAAAGAGGTGGGATTTTTCAGAATCACTAGACTGTTCATTTCTGTTCTATTACATTTTTGATACTTGTAAAAGAATAACGAGTAATCAGATATGGTATGATTTATACGGCTACGCTCTGACGAAATCGCTGCCGCCGAAAGGTTAGCCATCGAGTTTTGAGAAGAAGAAGAAATTATCAACCTCGTGCAATTTTTATAGAAAGAAAAGGATAGACATAAGGTAGGTGTGACTGAAAATTCTCACATAACCAATCGATTTTCCATTTTAAAGTAATGAATCGCCATTTATTTTACTATTATAAGGCCTTTTTTAGTAACTCAGGGTGTGCTAGCACGATTCTCGGTAATTGTCAATATTGACTTTTCTATGAGCAATGAGCTTGGTCTTCTCTACTAGCCATGACTCACCAAAAAATCTGATAGAAGTGAATCTCAAAACCGAATGGTCGACTAACTAATAGCAATTATAGAAAAGAGTAATCCTTGTCAGTCCGCTCTTTGTGATTGTGACGTGACATTGGCCCAGTGCTTGTCAACGTATCCGAAACCAGATAAAAGGAAGAAGTGCATCGCTTGATGGAAGACGTAGAAAGGCAAAAGCAAATACATTCCAACACCTGTATTCGCCTGAGTCATTGACTCACTCGATTTATGCCACAAATATCACCCTTTGTGAGGCTTTAGATGGTTTTTAGTCATCTTATGCCTTTTAATGAGCTTTGTTAAATTCTTCTCTTTCAAATCACCACACCATTGCTTGTTATTCAAAATAAATCTTTGAAAAAGCTGGTATTGCAATATTTTGCGCATTCAGTTACAATTAACTCTGTCTGATTGTGAACCGATTGTGCTGCAGTGTTTTTGGACAATTACAGTCGTAAGGTCATAAAGTTTTTTCTTGAGGTGACATTGAAGAAAGTAAGGTATGGTTGCTTGACAAATGTAAAAACAGACGATTGATTGGGTACAACTGCGCACAACTATTTAGTCTGCCTTAGGAAATATAGCCTGGAAAGTGGTTCCTCCCTTGTAATTTAGACTTCAGCAGTTCCTCAGATACTTAGACAAATCAATGACTCATCTTGCCTTATGTTGAATCCAAGCACATTTTCCAAAGTGTTTTTTTTTTCTCATGCAATCTTCGTCCATGGGTGGTGCTTCAAAAATGGTGACTATTGCGATGGATAATCCGTGTTCGCGGAATGATATCGTCTTACGAGTGCGCATTAATTACGATGGCAACGTATATATCCTTTGTGTGGTTGTACAACAGTACGCTTGCGCTCTTTTGAAGCCAATTGATTGTTAATTCATTTGCATCCTTCTCTTGATTTTGATTGACCCGTTCATATTTGCTCGCTGCTGATTCATATTATCCTGAATTCTGGAGATTAAACAGCAGGACCTGAGCTGCCATTGCGGCTAGACGCTGTGAGTACTGTCTGAACACGAGAACCCATAGGAAAAAGTACTCTATGGAGGGAGCGCTGATTATTGACGTGGCTAAAATATTGAAGTGCGGGCTCAAGTCTCCGTTTCATAGCAGATTTTTTGGTGGATCATTGAATCATGTACATAAGCGCGGATATTGCTTCGCTTGATTGATGGGTAGCTTTTTTTGGAGGATTTATCCGATTGAGTACCACGGATCCATTGGTGTATCTGTCCCGCCACCCTCGCCTCATCTCCAATAATCACGTCTGTCTTTGTGTTAACACTATAACATGCTCGATTCATTGACACACCAAATCACATCATATTCCATATAGTAACACAGTAACACAAACAATCAGCCCATATAATTCGTTCATCACCATTTATTCAACAATCTGCAATTCATAACGATAGTTTCCAACAATTACGTAACTTTAAACAGCATATTATATGTACATACAACATAGGAAAGCAAAAACAATATTGCATTTTCAATAATACGAAAGTGCAATCACTGCAATACAATTACAAGAGTACTTATAAAATATCCATTTTTTGATTACAAACAGCAACTACGTAATATCGCTGGGGTTACAGAAATGTGCGCAAACACAACACTTTGAGCAGAAATGCATTTTGCATTTAACACATCTTGTGTTTGTTTTTTTTTAGCATGATTTTAAGCATGAAAGAAGTCTCTTTCAGGCAGTTACTTTTTACAGCACTCAATGGGCGGCTGTTTTCTCGTGAAACCTATTCAAGAACGGCGCTACTCGTCGTTGAAGGGGAATCGTTTCATAGATAACTGCCATAAAGCGCCTCCTAAACTCAATGAATGTGATTTGTTCTTTGTTGGCGCATTACGTTCTGTGAGCGCTCGGCAACAGTATGTTATAGACGAAATGAAAGGCGATACGCACGTACTCGAAGAAGGTAATTGCAGATCATGAAGCTAAAAAGTAGTAAAATGCACGTGCTTTTTTGTTTTTTTAAGGAATGGTGAGTAGGCGGTCATCTGGGCCGTGAATCCCACAACCCGTTGTGGTTTTCAATAACTCTGAAGTTTTTCGTGTCTGAAGAGATCTATGCATCGACGAGTCGATAGTACTAATCGAAGGAAGAACAGTGTTTCGCCAGTACGCTCCTTGGAAAAGCAACAGATTGATTAATGACTGATTAATGTAGATTTGATTAATACGGAACCAATTGCTATGTAAGTAGGGGTTATATTAATCTGTAGGGGATTGGGTGAACCGAAAGGCAGCTTATTACTGATGAGCCTACAGAGGTGAAGCAGATCTGCCTAGTACTGTATACGTGCCATACAAGAACTTATATTAGTCTGGAAAGAAAGTTTCCGTCGTTTGATGAAGCATTCAAAATTTGTGCATATACATATATTCAGGCAACAAACAACAACAACTATTCTTCAAAATATACGCGATCATAATCCACCACTTTTTGCCATCGGTCCGATAGGTTTCCGATCTAATCGGCTTAGTATGGTAGAACTCCTGATATGCTTCAACAACTACATCGAAAAATTCAAATCGGCGACTTACAAAAAAAAGTTGCATTGATCGGAAACGGACGTAATCAGATGGAGCCACGCCCGGACTATAGGGTGGATACCGTGGAATCTCAACTCCATCCAGTTCCTTAAACTTTACCTTGGTCTTTTTGGATGTGTGTGGTTTTGCGTTGTCTTGCTGAAATAACAAAGCGCGCTTTCGACGAACAAGTTCTGGGTACTTCTTAACCAACTTGTCGTAAACTCGGGCATGCTCACAGTAAAGATCGGCGTTGATGGATTTGCCAATCGGGGCAAGTTCAAAATGCAAAATTCCTTCAAAATTCGACCAGATGCAAATCACAACCTTTTTGCCAATTTGATTTTGACGCGGTACGGATGGCGGTGTTTGACCTTTCGGAGTTTTTGTTCCGTGAACTATTCCATTTTGCAGCACATATAAACAAATTATATACCAATAGATGCGTAAGAAGCATACCTTTCAAATGACATAAAAATCACACACGATTCATGCGAAAAAACGACATTCCCATCCTATTGATATGGTGGAAATTTTCTTCCCCACCTAATACACAGGTTGATTGCTTGAGTTTTTGTATTATTATACGGAATAAGGTGTGATCTGATGTGCCGAAGATTCGAGCATATTGTAGTGATAACATAAAAGACAGGCGTGATTGGTGGAGATGAGGCGAGGGTGGCGGGGCCAGATACGCCTATGGGTCCATGGTACTCAACCGGTTAATGCAGTCTATGCACCTAAGCTATCTTTATGTTCAGTGAGTGTCCAAGGCACATGCGCCAGGACCAATCGAATGATAGAATAAACTCTGTTTCAGAATTTTGTATGCGTCTCAGCTTCTATAGTAAACTAGTAATGAAAAATGGCTGAGAGTTACAGATGGGCTGACATCACATCAATGAGCCGCACCGTTTTCGACAAACTATTGATTACTCTGTAATTTTCTACCACTTTGGTGACCATTCGATGTTTGTATGAACTAGATGGACATCAAACCTTTAAGATTTCTGCCCGTAATATTCGAGTCTAGGAAAACCAAATTGTACTAAGCCGTTCCATAAGTTTTGGCACCAGAGCAATAAGTACTTAATTTATCAACCAGAAGTAATTACAAGTTGCATTCCATGGTCTTGGTATTGCCCAAATGTGCATTTTCCTTGCAAATATTTTGGTATACTATTTTGCCTATACATGTTTTAAGATGGAACTGTCGTGGTGACAACTTCGCTTACTACTCATGCACGAATGGCGTGTAGGAAAAAGTGAATAATGCGGGATAGGTAGGTCACCCCGCGCATTGATTTTCTGTTCAGAGAAGTGCCTTAAGAATTGTACAAGTACAAGTCGAAACAAATGTAGAAACTGTTTCACAAGCTCTCCAAACACTGTCCCATCGCGCATTTCATAATTTTGGCTAGAAGTCCAATCAGCCTAACAGACTTAAACTCAGGTGAGGTTTCACTGCGTGTTCAATCTGAGTCATAGCCACGGTACTGGAAGTCTGTCGAAACTGCTATAAATTTCCGAGTGCACGGAAACTTTTGACATCATCGAGATAAACGCGAATATCGAGTACTCTTCTACCAGAAAGTAGAGCCGTTACCATTCGTTGACAAAATTATGCTGCTCTAAAGCCTACCACTGCTGTATTGCGATAGATTATGAATCAAGTGAATTGGACAAGGAAAACATAGACATTTGTGGATTCCCCTCTCCAGTATTTACTCGCTTGCAAAACTAGCACTACCTTCTGTAATGCCAGTGTGGTCAGAAACATGCTGAGAAGGCTCAACAAATAATTGGCAAAATTTTTGTTCATGTAAAACCCATAGTACATGATTGATTCAATAAATCAGCTGCCTTACATCTGGTTCGTAGCTCTGTATCACAGAAATAGACTCGCAGAGTTGATCTATCGCCAAGGAATGTGTTATGTATTCGCCTTGAATAACTTCTTTGATAAGTCTAACTGCATATCTGGTCTTTTTAGTGACTTCCGATAGCGCACCAATCTATTAGGTCAGTGCTGCTTATTCTCAAAACAAGCCTACAACCAGTTTACCGATTCCGAAGGTATGGATGGCATGGTTAACCATGAGCGTGAGATCGAAGCCATGATCACGTGTGCGGTGCACAGCATATCTAAGCACTGCGCTTCACGAGGTCTTTCTTTGCGCATCGTATCATATAACGCAAGTTCTAATGTTGCCTGAAAATTTTTGATTCTCTTCATGTGTGCCTCTGAAGTCTAAATGATTTGTTCCTCAATGAATTTTTTGTATAGGCGTGTTAGGACGTTCCCAAATTTCTCGCCACAAGCAAACGCCAGTTTCTTAGGAATGAGTGAACTAATCTTAGACAAGTCTCGTACCAACTTACTCACTTCAAAGCGTCTAGGGGCTTCTTGGCATAAGGAACGATACCACCGGATGTTGCACGCACTAAACTGCGTCATTGCTCTATAGAGCATTCTTTTAGCCATTATGGATACTAAAAATCACCTCGGCAATATATAACAAAGATCGCAAGCAGTCAGATTTTATCGTATCAGAATGACAATAACTTTGAGAATTGTTGTAGTTTGAAAAAACCATTTTATAATTTTATAGAATGTTTTAAGCCGTTCGGAGGTCTGGTAAAGACACCTCTAGTGGGATATTTACGTTTCGGCCTGTTCTCGCACGCCTCTTTTGGTTGACCTCTACTACTAATGGTAATGGTGCCAAGGAAGTATCACTCCTCAACAAGTGAAAGGATCACTCATTGTGACCTTCTTTCGTAATGACTGATTGTTGAGAGGCATAGCTTATGACTTTACGTATATTGAAATCATTTGGTGATGAGGTAATCGAGAATACGCCGAAACGTACGTAGAGTACGAAAGACGTCTTTACCAAACTCTGAAAGGCTTAAACATTTCATCAAATTATACTTTGTTTGTAAGCAAGGCCTCAAGATAGTCGATTGAAAGATGTTGGTACATATCCTGTGATTGACAGCTAATCAAGATGTTTCATCAACAAAATAAGTTAGAATATTACGTCTAAAGTGAAATGTGCCATTGGTAGTGCCTGAAATAACAAAAAGATTCAACTCATGATAAACTAAACACGAGTACTCGAGTATCTCTAGAGCAAGATTCTGCCAAGTTTGTTTACGCAAACTTTTAACTGAAAATGAGCAAAAAATAAGCTTGTATGGCTACTCAATTAAACAGCTATTGGCCCTTTCAGAACAATGTCTTAGTTCTTCCATCTTTCGGTGGCCGAGAAAATACTTCACGCAGCTCAGGTGGTTAGCCATGGGTCAACGTTTAGCACCCAGTCTTGCCGGTATATAGACGATTGTTTCATTGTCTGTTCCACACAAGAGGAAACGGACAGGTGTTCTGAAGTCTTGAACGGACAGTCAGAGCATACAAAATTTACGCGAGAGAGTTCCAAACGGGAGCTGGCTACCGTTCTTAAACATCCAAGTAAAACTGGATAGTGGATATAGTACAAAATAGCATCGAAAACCAAGTAACAGAAACATTGATTTTGTTACACAGCAGTTAGATGGGAAAGTTCTCTATGAGAATTTAGCTATTTTGAAAGAGAGTCGTTCACAAACAGCTTTATGCAACAATGAAGAAAAAGCTGACGGTCATCACAAACACGAAGTAACAGATGGTAACACCGTTGAAGAGTTTGTTTCTCATCTACACGTGATACAATGCGCCAATAGTGGGCTAATGGGAAGTTGATGTGATTCGAGCGAGCAGAGTCATGATCTGAAAAATTTACATGTGAATAGACTAGTCCTTTCCAAAGTTACCCTTTAGATAACTCTGAATCTTTGTCAAAAATCTTCAGAAAAAGGTATTACATTCTCATTTAGCGCAAAGATTCCAAGGCTCCTTCAGAAAAAATGCTACGATGGTTAAGGAGCTGATTAGTTTGTAATGCAGGCCGATGTAATAGTAATCGATACGTTGTATATAAAAGATAAATATCTACAATTGAAAATCGCAGTTCAATTTCAAATAATTTCGACGATCTATCAGTGATATATCATATCATTGTGCAGGATCTCGAACTACGTAGCACAGCGAACGGTTTACCGTTAGCAAAATTATCTTGGTTAAACCTGATTAAATGTAGAACAGCAATAAAATGAAGATTATTTTGAAAATCTTTGTAAAACATTTTGAGGATATAGAGAAAAACTAAAGCGCGAACGTTTTCGACCTGCAAATGAGCAACCAGATGGCAATGGTGAGGTTTCTTCTCCAGAATTTTTCCCATTCACAGAAAGGTGGCTTTTTTCAAAGTTTTCAGCAAAAAGATTATGACAAATGACTATGAGATCTTTCACTTACTGTCACAGAAGGCTGTGCTGTTCACACATTTCCACTTGTAATTGTCAACATACTCCCAAGGAACGTCGCAGCAAGCCTTAGTGTCAACAGCCGTGTCATAGCACTTGTCGTGCTGCATGCAACAACTGCAAAATTACATTTTTTCATACAAAAGAAGCATTTCGTTGGCGTGTCTATAACTTATCGAAAACTAGTTTTGTGTATTTTAAGACTGTGTACTGAAACAGGAAATAGATAGACAAATGCCGATGATAACAAATAATCAGTTACACAAAAAGTTTCGTAGTTTTCTTTTTCGTAAACCCACAGAACTTAGGAACACTCATGAGATGTTCTGCTGAAGACCGAGCAAATTGCTAGTTATGAAACATTACGGTTACAGTCAACTAACATTCATAGTTCCACGGGTTTAGTCAGCAACGAGCCGGACAGCTTTTTGTGACGCAGGTGAATCAAACCAGTACAGTAAAATTTTATGGATCAGTATCGAAATAAAAAGTTCCGTTCGCTGTGCTTCGTAGTTCGAGATCCTGCACAATGATACGATATATCACTGATAGATCGTCGAAATTATTGAAATTGAGCTAAGATTTCCAATTGCCGATATTTATCTTTTATCTAACAATCAGTCATTACGAAAGAAGGTCACATTGAGTGATCCTTTCACTTGTTGAGGAGTGATACTTCCTTGGCACCATTACCATTAGTAGTAGAGGTCAAACCAAAAGAGGCGTGCGAGAACAGGCCAAACGTAAATATCCCACTAGAGGTGTCTTTACCAGACCTCCGAACGGCTTAAAACATTCTATAAAATTATAAAATGGTTTTTTTCAAACTACAAACAATTCTCAAAGTTATTGTCATTCTGATACGATAAAATCTGACTGCTTGCGATCTTTGTTATATATTGCCGAGGTGATTTTTAGTATCCATAATGGCTAAAAGAATGCTCTATAGAGCAATGACGCAGTTTAGTGCGTGCAACATCCGGTGGTATCGTTCCTTATGCCAAGAAGCCCCTAGACGCTTTGAAGTGAGTAAGTTGGTACGAGACTTGTCTAAGATTAGTTCACTCATTCCTAAGAAACTGGCGTTTGCTTGTGGCGAGAAATTTGGGAACGTCCTAACACGCCTATACAAAAATTCATTGAGGAACAAATCATTTAGACTTCAGAGGCACACATGAAGAGAATCAAAAATTTTCAGGCAACATTAGAACTTGCGTTATATGATACGATGCGCAAAGAAAGACCTCGTGAAGCGCAGTGCTTAGATATGCTGTGCACCGCACACGTGATCATGGCTTCGATCTCACGCTCATGGTTAACCATGCCATCCATACCTTCGGAATCGGTAAACTGGTTGTAGGCTTGTTTTGAGAATAAGCAGCACTGACCTAATAGATTGGTGCGCTATCGGAAGTCACTAAAAAGACCAGATATGCAGTTAGACTTATCAAAGAAGTTATTCAAGGCGAATACATAACACATTCCTTGGCGATAGATCAACTCTGCGAGTCTATTTCTGTGATACAGAGCTACGAACCAGATGTAAGGCAGCTGATTTATTGAATCAATCATGTACTATGGGTTTTACATGAACAAAAATTTTGCCAATTATTTGTTGAGCCTTCTCAGCATGTTTCTGACCACACTGGCATTACAGAAGGTAGTGCTAGTTTTGCAAGCGAGTAAATACTGGAGAGGGGAATCCACAAATGTCTATGTTTTCCTTGTCCAATTCACTTGATTCATAATCTATCGCAATACAGCAGTGGTAGGCTTTAGAGCAGCATAATTTTGTCAACGAATGGTAACGGCTCTACTTTCTGGTAGAAGAGTACTCGATATTCGCGTTTATCTCGATGATGTCAAAAGTTTCCGTGCACTCGGAAATTTATAGCAGTTTCGACAGACTTCCAGTACCGTGGCTATGACTCAGATTGAACACGCAGTGAAACCTCACCTGAGTTTAAGTCTGTTAGGCTGATTGGACTTCTAGCCAAAATTATGAAATGCGCGATGGGACAGTGTTTGGAGAGCTTGTGAAACAGTTTCTACATTTGTTTCGACTTGTACTTGTACAATTCTTAAGGCACTTCTCTGAACAGAAAATCAATGCGCGGGGTGACCTACCTATCCCGCATTATTCACTTTTTCCTACACGCCATTCGTGCATGAGTAGTAAGCGAAGTTGTCACCACGACAGTTCCATCTTAAAACATGTATAGGCAAAAATAGTATACCAAAATATTTGCAAGAAAATGCACATTTGGGCAATACCAAGACCATGGAATGCAACTTGTAATTACTTCTGGTTGATAAATTAAGTACTTATTGCTCTGGTGCCAAAACTTATGGAACGGCTTAGTACAATTTGGTTTTCCTAGACTCGAATATTACGGCAGAAATCTTAAAGGTTTGATGTCCATCTAGTTCATACAACATCGAATGGTCACCAAAGTGGTAGAAAATTACAGAGTAATCAATAGTTTGTCGAAAACGGTGCGGCTCATTGATGTGATGTCAGCCCATCTGTAACTCTCAGCCATTTTTCATTACTAGTTTACTATAGAAGCTGAGACGCATACAAAATTCTGAAACAGAGTTTATTCTATCATTCGATTGGTCCTGGCGCATGTGCCTTGGACACTCACTGAACATAAAGATAGCTTAGGTGCATAGACTGCATTAACCGGTTGAGTACCATGGACCCATAGGCGTATCTGGCCCCGCCACCCTCGCCTCATCTCCACCAATCACGCCTGTCTTTTATGTTATCACTACAATATGCTCGAATCTTCGGCACATCAGATCACACCTTATTCCGTATAATAATACAAAAACTCAAGCAATCAACCTGTGTATTAGGTGGGGAAGAAAATTTCCACCATATCAATAGGATGGGAATGTCGTTTTTTCGCATGAATCGTGTGTGATTTTTATGTCATTTGAAAGGTATGCTTCTTACGCATCTATTGGTATATAATTTGTTTATATGTGCTGCAAAATGGAATAGTTCACGGAACAAAAACTCCGAAAGGTCAAACACCGCCATCCGTACCGCGTCAAAATCAATTGGCAAAAAGGTTGTGATTTGCATCTGGTCGAATTTTGAAGGAATTTTGCATTTTGAACTTGCCCCGATTGGCAAATCCATCAACGCCGATCTTTACTGTGAGCATGCCCGAGTTTACGACAAGTTGGTTAAGAAGTACCCAGAACTTGTTCGTCGAAAGCGCGCTTTGTTATTTCAGCAAGACAACGCAAAACCACACACATCCAAAAAGACCAAGGTAAAGTTTAAGGAACTGGATGGAGTTGAGATTCCACGGTATCCACCCTATAGTCCGGGCGTGGCTCCATCTGATTACGTCCGTTTCCGATCAATGCAACTTTTTTTTGTAAGTCGCCGATTTGAATTTTTCGATGTAGTTGTTGAAGCATATCAGGAGTTCTACCATACTAAGCCGATTAGATCGGAAACCTATCGGACCGATGGCAAAAAGTGGTGGATTATGATCGCGTATATTTTGAAGAATAGTTGTTGTTGTTTGTTGCCTGAATATATGTATATGCACAAATTTTGAATGCTTCATCAAACGACGGAAACTTTCTTTCCAGACTAATATAAGTTCTTGTATGGCACGTATACAGTACTAGGCAGATCTGCTTCACCTCTGTAGGCTCATCAGTAATAAGCTGCCTTTCGGTTCACCCAATCCCCTACAGATTAATATAACCCCTACTTACATAGCAATTGGTTCCGTATTAATCAAATCTACATTAATCAGTCATTAATCAATCTGTTGCTTTTCCAAGGAGCGTACTGGCGAAACACTGTTCTTCCTTCGATTAGTACTATCGACTCGTCGATGCATAGATCTCTTCAGACACGAAAAACTTCAGAGTTATTGAAAACCACAACGGGTTGTGGGATTCACGGCCCAGATGACCGCCTACTCACCATTCCTTAAAAAAACAAAAAAGCACGTGCATTTTACTACTTTTTAGCTTCATGATCTGCAATTACCTTCTTCGAGTACGTGCGTATCGCCTTTCATTTCGTCTATAACATACTGTTGCCGAGCGCTCACAGAACGTAATGCGCCAACAAAGAACAAATCACATTCATTGAGTTTAGGAGGCGCTTTATGGCAGTTATCTATGAAACGATTCCCCTTCAACGACGAGTAGCGCCGTTCTTGAATAGGTTTCACGAGAAAACAGCCGCCCATTGAGTGCTGTAAAAAGTAACTGCCTGAAAGAGACTTCTTTCATGCTTAAAATCATGCTAAAAAAAAACAAACACAAGATGTGTTAAATGCAAAATGCATTTCTGCTCAAAGTGTTGTGTTTGCGCACATTTCTGTAACCCCAGCGATATTACGTAGTTGCTGTTTGTAATCAAAAAATGGATATTTTATAAGTACTCTTGTAATTGTATTGCAGTGATTGCACTTTCGTATTATTGAAAATGCAATATTGTTTTTGCTTTCCTATGTTGTATGTACATATAATATGCTGTTTAAAGTTACGTAATTGTTGGAAACTATCGTTATGAATTGCAGATTGTTGAATAAATGGTGATGAACGAATTATATGGGCTGATTGTTTGTGTTACTGTGTTACTATATGGAATATGATGTGATTTGGTGTGTCAATGAATCGAGCATGTTATAGTGTTAACACAAAGACAGACGTGATTATTGGAGATGAGGCGAGGGTGGCGGGACAGATACACCAATGGATCCGTGGTACTCAATCGGATAAATCCTCCAAAAAAAGCTACCCATCAATCAAGCGAAGCAATATCCGCGCTTATGTACATGATTCAATGATCCACCAAAAAATCTGCTATGAAACGGAGACTTGAGCCCGCACTTCAATATTTTAGCCACGTCAATAATCAGCGCTCCCTCCATAGAGTACTTTTTCCTATGGGTTCTCGTGTTCAGACAGTACTCACAGCGTCTAGCCGCAATGGCAGCTCAGGTCCTGCTGTTTAATCTCCAGAATTCAGGATAATATGAATCAGCAGCGAGCAAATATGAACGGGTCAATCAAAATCAAGAGAAGGATGCAAATGAATTAACAATCAATTGGCTTCAAAAGAGCGCAAGCGTACTGTTGTACAACCACACAAAGGATATATACGTTGCCATCGTAATTAATGCGCACTCGTAAGACGATATCATTCCGCGAACACGGATTATCCATCGCAATAGTCACCATTTTTGAAGCACCACCCATGGACGAAGATTGCATGAGAAAAAAAAACACTTTGGAAAATGTGCTTGGATTCAACATAAGGCAAGATGAGTCATTGATTTGTCTAAGTATCTGAGGAACTGCTGAAGTCTAAATTACAAGGGAGGAACCACTTTCCAGGCTATATTTCCTAAGGCAGACTAAATAGTTGTGCGCAGTTGTACCCAATCAATCGTCTGTTTTTACATTTGTCAAGCAAACCATACCTTACTTTCTTCAATGTCACCTCAAGAAAAAACTTTATGACCTTACGACTGTAATTGTCCAAAAACACTGCAGCACAATCGGTTCACAATCAGACAGAGTTAATTGTAACTGAATGCGCAAAATATTGCAATACCAGCTTTTTCAAAGATTTATTTTGAATAACAAGCAATGGTGTGGTGATTTGAAAGAGAAGAATTTAACAAAGCTCATTAAAAGGCATAAGATGACTAAAAACCATCTAAAGCCTCACAAAGGGTGATATTTGTGGCATAAATCGAGTGAGTCAATGACTCAGGCGAATACAGGTGTTGGAATGTATTTGCTTTTGCCTTTCTACGTCTTCCATCAAGCGATGCACTTCTTCCTTTTATCTGGTTTCGGATACGTTGACAAGCACTGGGCCAATGTCACGTCACAATCACAAAGAGCGGACTGACAAGCATTACTTTTCTCTAGAATTGCTATTAATTCGTCGACCATTCGGTTTTGAGATTCACTTCTATCAGATTTTTTGGTGAGTCATGGCTAGTAGAGAAGACCAAGCCCATTGCTCATGGAAAAGTCATTATTTACAATTATCGAGAATCGTGCTAGTACTTCCTGAGTTACCAAAAAAGGCCTTATAATAGTAGAATAAATGGCGATTCATTACTTTAAAATGGAAAATCGATTGGTTATGTGAGAATTTTCAGTCACACCTACCTTATGTCTATCCTTTTCTTTCTATAAAAATTGCACGAGGTTGGTAATTCCTTCTCCTTAAAACTTGATGGCTAACCTTTCGGTTGCAGCGATTTCGTCGGAGCCTAGACGTATAAATCATACCATATCTGATTACTCGGTTATTCTTTTACAAGTATCAAAAATGTAATAGAACAGAAATGAACAGTCTAGTGATTCTGAAAAATCCCACCTCTTTTGTTTTTAGGGTTGGTCTAGTGTGACACGTTTTATGAAATAAACCACACTCAGACTAGAAGATGAATCTGGGACAAGGTGCCATATCACTTGTTATATTTAGGCATTCCCTCCTCCTATTCATTTCCGGTCGTTTGCAGTTTGTCCAAAAGGCCTCAAGGGTTTTTCGCGCTGATGTTTTTGACTCGTGCCCCAGGATTATCACTACCACATCAAATTTCGTATGCCATGCTTTTCCACTCTGTGTGCCCCTAAAGGCTCACTCGTTTTGCTATAGTCCTTCCCATCTAATGTTTTGACTTGGATCCAAAGTGGGCTTCCCGTCTCACCAATATATTCCTCACAGCATGCTGCGCACGAGATCAGGTATATTGTACCCGAACTCATACAATCTCCTTCTCTACCATTTGGACATATCATACAGTTGTCAGTCTACACAATCGGTCGTACAAGCGGTTTCGAACTAATTGGCGACGTAAGTTATTAGGAGGTATTTCTATGATTCCCACGGAGTTCTCCAGACCACTGTTTCCCAAACACCTTTTCATAACTGAGCTTATTTCATCAGTTATAAAAAGTAGTTTCAAAATTATCTTTCTGTCTAGGTTTGAAACAGAGTTGTTCTCGTTAGTAGTGCTAATGTTATGAGCTTATCGACCCAACTTCAGTGGCCGCTCATTATTAGCAGTTTGAAATGGCTAACCTTCGTGAAAAACGTAGTGACTCTTCTCTCTCCCCACTCCCATTACAAACACTTGAAGCTGTTCGATACATATTCCGGTTATGTGCTCTCTTAGTATGCGAGGAATGGCAATACATAGCAATACGGGCTTTGATGTAGTAGTGAAAATCCTGGGACAAGAATTAAAAACTCAGCGCGAAGACCCTTGAGGTCTTTTGGATAAACCACAACCGACCGGAAATGAACAGGAGGGGGGATTGCCTAAACATAACAAGTGATGTGGCACCTTGTCTCGGATTAATCTTCTAGTCCTATTGTGGTTTATTTTCATAAATCGTGTCACACTAGACCAGCCCTAAAAACAAAAGAGGAGGGATTTTTCAGAATCACTAGACTGTTCATTTGTGTTCTACTACATTTTTGATACTTGTAAAATAATAACCGAGTAATCACATATGGTACAATTTATTCGGCTACGCCGAAATCGTTGCAGCCGAAACGTTAGCCATCGAGTTTTGAGGAAAAGAAGAATTAACCAACCTCGTGCAAGTTTTGAGTAAAGGATAGGACAGTTCGTGAGAAAATTTAACATTTCTTCACTCATGCCGAATTTTAGAGATAGTCGGACTTCTGAGTTGTTACCTTATGTCTGTATATTCACTGGGAGCTTTAGCGAGTCGTGTAATGAATCGAACAGGTTGTAGAATTCTTCTCGTGTGGCAAAATGACAATTTTGAAGATTTTTAGCAGGGAGAGTTCAAATAAAGGTATCAATGAAGCTACGACAGTCTCGTACTTACCACTACATATAGCGGTGTGGTTGACGCATGCAAAGTTGTAGTGCTGGAAGTACTCCCATGTAGTATCGAAGCATGACCCGTCGCTGACAGCCAATTGGTTGCAGAGCTCATGTGCATGGCAACAACTGGGAAATGAATAGTGTTCTCATTTTCAGTAAAACATAAATTCTCTTTGATATGAAAAAAAATTTATTATCACCTGTATTTGCTGCTGACTTAGTACGTGCAGCTGTCAGGTAAGCGCCGGCCAATATGGAAAACATTATAACCTCAACGACAAAGATTTTTCAAACCTGTCAATTTCATCGATTGGATTGCCCTTACCACCAAATCCGCACCAGCACCCGTAACCGATGTAAATCTAAAATTACTGCTACATCATCAGCGATTTCGATGGTAAGTTGGAGTAGAAAGCTCACTACGTAAACACGTAACATCGCTTATATTATGCATTGAGATGATGGCGTGAAACGACTGCATGTGATACTATAACTAAAGAGCTAACGAGCATAAAAAGATGAATTTTCGACTCTGTGACAAGCTGATGCCTCTTCTAGTCTATTAACGTATCGTCAACTAGTGTATTGAAAAATTTATTCTAAGTTCTTTACGAAACACTCGATGATTTTTGGTACAAGGCTTTGCAAATCGACTCCATATGGTGAAAATACGGAGTTAAAAAATCAAGGTTCAACATTTGGTTATGATCTATGTCTGATGATTCTCAATAACTAGGTCCTCTATGCGACAACATTGGAAAAGTAGGTCATTGAAAAACCATAATTTGCGAGCTTATTACGATCGAATGACCACAGCTGCATGAAGAATCTGTGCCAAGTGAACACTAAGGGTAAAAGCAAGGTGAATACTGGCTAAGGAAATTATATATCAAAAGAAGGGGACTGAGTTGTTCTGTTCTGCTCGGTAAGGTAACTGGGTCCTTTTATTTGGGCGCGACCCAGCATAATTCGAACGTTAAAATTTTCTACTGAACCTTTATTTGAGTAACAACTAGTTTCTCCAGATTTACTAAGATTATACAGAACCCAAGGTGTAATTTTAAGTGAGCATAAAACGTGATTATTCCAAAGACTTAGAATCAAGTCATTGCCACACATCATGCTGTTCTGCTTTGTAAATGACATGTGTTGGTCATCTTATGTAACTTGCGCAGTAAATAGACGAGGTAATGTTTTTAGCGAACCACTGGAGACTGTTTGTGAAATTTCAATGTGACTATTTGTCTCTCCGCAATATACGTGGTTGGCGCGTATATACAGTGAGGAAGATGGAATTACTGAAAAAGAAAATTACGACATATTGTACTAAATATGGAGGAATATAAGGTTTTAGAAAGTGTACCATGCCTTATATGTAATGGAATCGCTAACGAATCTTCCGCTAATAATTATTGCAGCTCAGATAACGCGTAGATTCCTAAAAACCACGTTTCCAAATGACCAAGATAAAGAAGAATCAAATATACAAGGCCAAATATTGAACCAAATAGAAAAGATTTGGTTATTCATCAACCAATCTTGTTCCATCATGGCAATCCCACCTCACATATACATGGACGCTCCCAGAATACTCATGGATTTTGGGCCAATGTTATGAAGCATCACTTGTATCTATTGTCTTTGGTTTGGCAACTGCTCTGGCCACTATGACGTTATCACGAAATGTGTCAGTGAAACGAGCCCTTTAATACGAAGTAAAGAGTCGTTAACTCGAATGAACTTCGTTTTAGGAAGGTTTTCAAGTTTGTTTCGCAATTTAATCCTGAAAATAAGCTCAAAAGCTATTATTCTTTCCAGATCTATAGACATTATGTTGATTAGGTGCTTGCTCGCCGTTTGGCTCAGTGTGTGCTAGCTTTGTGATCGCTCGACAAGTATTTCGTAAGGATAACTTCGCAAAAACTTTGGAACAGATTACTGTTTTTGAGCTCTTTCAACTAAATAGCAAACGTACGAACGGCGAATAACCCAGCGCGCAATGCGTCACTTCTGCGAGATTCAAAAGCGAAAGAGTTTCGCTTTTCGGAGGAGCAGTCTGAATGTGATGAACAAGAACGAGAATCTCTAAGAGACATAGGATGATTAGACAACGCATTTCTCACTACAAATCAACAGCTGTGTTGATTGCGGTCTCCTAAAATTATTACTATAATAGTGAATTTTTTCATTTTACGTACTGTGAGCGCATATCAATGAAAAGTTATAAAACTTCTTCTCTTCGTAAACGCCGCCTTTTTATCCTCAGAAATTCCCTTGCGTAATCATCTACGAGTGATAAGAGACTGGAAAGCAAAAATCAAGAAAGACGAAAGCACAAACTGTCAAATATCGCTTGAGTAGTGGCAACGAGATTAGAAGTAGCAAACTGTCAACATAGGGTAGAGTTCAAAGTCGCGAAGAACAATTTGTCAACATAAAAAGTGCTAACGAGTCTGCTATTATGTGAATGAAATAACAAAAGTGATGTACGCCTTGAAATGCTGACCTAACTAAGAATTAACACTAATTACGAACAGGTGCAGTAAAAATGGACAAAGAAATAATGATTGACCAACAATTTTCAAGTATACTTCAAGAAAGACAGTAGTACTTCCTCTCAACGAATCAAAGATTCAGATCACTAAAAAAGGTTTACGAGCGATGATTCAGTGTAAAATGGATAAGGAACTGTAACCTGTTTTTTATTGTTCATCCCACTTCAGTGTTCAGTGTTCATATAAATAGATTGCACATGTTTATGGCATGTCTTCTATGAAACTACGGTATTGGTAAATTTTTACTTGAAGCTTCAGCTGTTGCTTGAAGAAATTTTGATTCATGTCATTAATGCCGATGAATGCTGATATAAAATCGAATTTTTCCTGTATTCCTGAGATAAGCAGGAGAACCTTCTATTGCACTGATGGATGAATTTTCCTCAAGAGAGGCGTGTTAGCATTCTTCCAATCTCGGTGGTGAGAGAATTGGTGAGCAAGATGCGATGTCAAGCAGCAGCGTGCTCATGATGAATACCACCGCCAATCTCACTTATAGTAGTTTCTATGTAAAATTATCTCAACATGGGTAATGCCGATGTCTTTCGAGCCCTAGATCTGGATCTACAATCCTGTCAATGAGCCATGTAAGCACTCAGAGTTTATTATGGTACATAAAATGGACTGAGGGATTGTGCGCAGCCATGCTTCATAGTGAACTTTCTTCCATTCAACTCGTCTCTGAATTTTTGGAATTCATGCAAAATAATCAAAAATTCTTGCGCTTTTGCCGTGGATTTATGAGCGAGAAAGGTGAACCTTACTTTGAAGTCGTCTCCGATGTCTATGGATGTCCACTGCACGTCTAATAAAAAATTTTACTCAGCACTCAACACTATGTGAACCGTCTAGGCGTCCTTTTGAACAAGCGCAATGGTGCTACCAATTTCGATAATGCATTCGTTCTCGTGCGCCCCACAAGGGATAAGGTCTATATGGCTTTGATTGCGTTGATTTAGCATGACTTCTTAGTTGAAGCTCTTGTAACAAAGAGCACCGTGAAAAGAAAAAAATTCCCTAACTGCAACCATGAAAAGTATAAGACGAGCCTTCGAGATTTGTTAACATTGCATTAACACTGACAAATTGATTTTCACCCTGGATTAATTCAAAATCCCAAGGGACAGTAATCACAGACGTCAGCGCGCAATACTCATGACACTTTCACACTGTGTGACAACGCGCAGATGAGCTCTCGCATACAAGTAGATTAGCCGTGGGTAATCTAGTAATGGCCAGAATTTTTGGTTGATATTGTGGTTGAGCGATAAGGGTGCGTACATCACATTGCCACATTGCTTAGTGGACGCTCTGCAATACATGTGTGGTTGTTATACTATCTTGCGCCTATGGCTCAACTAGCCTTCCATCCCTATGATCTACGTGGTTGTTTGAGAAGATAGCAGTATGACCTGGAACATCGATGAGTCACCGAAAGCTTTTGTGAAGGTTAAGTATTTAATCAACCCTAACAATGCTTTCTGAAGACGAATGCACGACACATTTTCAAGTGAAGAATCACGCCGAATGCTTTACGCTTTCTCCATTTCATTGTGGAAAAAAGTTGTTTCTAAACCAATAGATCCAGTGTACAAATATATCGAAGGCAATAATATCTGCCAGAGAATCTTAGCCAGATCGCTGGCACATAATATTTTTAAAAGAAGTACACTTACTAAGATTGTGCATTGCTGCGAAACACGTAGGTGGAAACAGCTTTCAAAGTCTTCTCTGGCATGGTTTCTCTAGGCGTCAAATATCTGTACTGTACTTACAAAATAGGCAATCCGATCACGCTCTTCCGAAAATAGCTTCGTCAACCAGCAATTAGAAACAATCATTTATCCCAGCCTACATCTTGCAGTTCCACGGACCCCCTCTTTGAGGGATCCCGCCCGGTTAGTCGCGAGGGCACGTGGCGCGTCCCCAGGTGGTGGATAGGGGAATAAAACGCGAACCAAAAGCGACCGTGTGCTTCCCAGAGACGCAGGTGGATTCAGGGGACGAGCTCCCTGCTTCTGCAGTGCCGACTTGACAAAACTCTATTTCTACGAGTCAAGTCAGCCAAAAGCCTGCAATCAAGCGGCTGGGAAGTACATGGGAGGCGGTTAGGAGTCGCCTCCAACAAATAAGCTCCTCCCGCTCCTCCGAGAGAGACTGGCAAGCTACTCGTGAGTACCCAGCCCCCACGTTTAGAGCCTGGCAAGCTACACGTTGGGTATCAAAAATGCCAAAAACAGTAACAAATATGGGCCTCATTCCCCTGACCCCGAAAGAGCCCCTGGTACGGCAGCGCTAGGTAGGACGAGTACGGAGAGGCTGCTAAAATCTCAGGGCCGAACTAGGCTGCCAAGATCGAAACGGACTAAAATGACGATCTGTACCTGCAATGCGAGAACCCTTGCTCAAAATCCACTGTAAAAGATCTGTTGATTCAAGCAAGAAGAATAAGGTACGACGTCATTGGCCTGGCTGAGACGAGAAGGCGCCATCCTTTTCACGCTGTCTATGACACCGGAGAAGAACTGTTCCTTGGAACATGCGATCGCAGAGGTGTCGGTGGCGTTGGCGTCCTCGTCAAATCGAATTTGACCGTGAACATTGATTCGTTCGAACAACTATCAACCCGCATCGGACGATTACGATTGAAACGATGTGGTTCTATGCCGGCTGTGACCATTTTCGTTGCTTACGCACCAACATCAAGCTATGACGAAGACGAAGTCGAAGCGTTCTATATGGACCTCGAAAAATTCTTCAGAGAAGATCATACATTCTTCAAGGTCATTGTCGGAGATTTTAACGCAAAAATTGGACCTAGAAGAACGTCTGAAGAATGTCACATAGGGACCCACGGACTAGAATGGAATGAACAGGGTGAGAGGCTATCCGAGTTTATCATGACGACCCAAACCATCCATGGTAACTCGCAATTCCAAAAGCCTCTCCCTCAGCGATGGACGTGGGAGTCTCCCAATGGAGAGTCACCATAACGAAATAGATCACATAATAGTAAATCGAAGGTTTTGCCTGACCGACGTCGCTGTTGTTCCCAAGTTCTACACGGGATTAGACCATCGCCTCCTTCGCGCAACGTTCCGATTTTCGAGGAGAGGAGAGAAAGCCGCTAACTTCAAACAACGAAGTCCAGAACTACCATAAACTGGGATGTATTCAAACCATTAGTCGGCTCTTGGGAAGATACCGTTGTCGACAACATCGACGAATAATACGATCGACTACTTGAATATCTTCACGTTGGCGCTAAAAAAGCCGAAAGTCTTAAGGTCACGAAGAGACGCTTGTCTCCGCAGACACTCGAGCTGATACGTCAACGTGGAATCGCACGAGCCGCAGGCAACCGAAACCTTACGTCCGAACT
>JAHQIW010003281.1:0-42501 GCA_019055375.1 Parelaphostrongylus tenuis
CCTCCGGGATTTTCATGTAGACTCTGAAATGGCCTTTCCCCCCGCTATTCCAATGTATTATCCTGCAGTACTGTCTACCTCTCTGTTTCACTATGTCCTTGCTCCACTACAGTCATTAGTTAGCTCGATATTTTCTTATGTATATTCCTACTGCACCTACTGCACGCAGCTTAGCACGATCCTTTGACCGCATCATAAAAACCATAATTGCATCGCACACAGACTCTATAGCATGGTCGCATTTTTCCCAACACGAAGTTGTATTCTCGTACACAGAGCTGTTTGTGTCTCCCCGTTGTTTACACAGCTTACAGGACCTTCCTCTATGCGCAGTTATTCTATCCACGTGAGCCTGTTTCCGGCAGGATAAAAAGAGGTTCTCTACACTAATTAGCAATAAGTCGCACTCACATCTCCATACCCCGCGATTTATAGAATGGGTGTGTCGAAACGACTTGTGAGACAGCACACAGGATCTGACTGCACGGTCACGATTCACCATACCACAGTTTTCGATGTGCTGTTGTGCTTTACGAGCAGAAGACCCGTACACTGACTAGACAATCACACCACATACACACGCGGTTGGTAGTTTGTACGATTGTGTGGTGTAGCAAGTTGGTTTCTCTGATAATGATGGTGGGGAACGTGTACCTGCACTTGGGTGGAGCTGCTTGTGATATGCGTTTCATATGATAATGTAAGAGTGTGCCTGGCTCAGTTCGGGAATATTAGCCTGAGATATGGTGCTAGGTCACGCGTTATTACCAGGCATTCCTCTTTGCGGTTCATTTTTGGGCTTTTGCTATGAATCCAGAAAGCTTCTAAAGTTTAACGCGTAGACGTTTTCGATTCCTGTGCAAGGACCGTGACTTTAACGTCAAAATCGGCTCCATTATGCTTCTGTTCCCTATGCCTGCCTAGTGGGGTTTTTGGGTCGTAGTTACGTTTCCCACCTAGGTGGGTGCTCTTTTACGCGGATGCAGAGTGGTCTACCCGTTTCGCCAATATATTCATCCCCGCATGCCTCGCAAGAGATCAGGTAAATTGTACCCGACCTCATGCAGTCGCCGTCTCTGCCGTTGGGGCAAACTTTGCATTCGTTGGTTTTGCAGAGACGATCATACAGCCGGTTGCGGACTAATTGGCGTTTTAGTGTTTTTGGTGCTATCTCGACTACTGCTACCGAATTATCTAAACCTGCTCTTTTTAAGCAGCGTTTCATGGCTGCACTCACTTCGTTAGAAATAAAAGGCAGGATGAATGGAACTTTATCTTCGCTAGACCTTCCGTATGGGAACGCCGAATTTCCTCTAAGTTTAACCCGAAAAGCTCCTATCGTGCTGTAGCCATTAGAGGTGGCTATTTTTCGCGCCAAGCTCAGGGACTCTACTTTGTGTTCTTTTCTTGTACGCACATTAGCAGGTGTTCGAAACATGTTTTTTATAAGTTCGCATTTTGTGTGCGAGGGATGAGCAGATAGGTAGTGAACCAGGATGTTTTTGTTGCTTGGTTTACGATACCACTTGTGCTGCAGGAGTTTTTAGAGAGGTTAACTTGAACGTTTAAGAATGGGAGCCAATTTTCCTTAGGTTTCTCACAGGTGAACGTTATGTACTCTGAGTGGCTATTTAACAACTCAAAACATTTGTCCATCTCCTCTTGCGTTGAGTAGGCGACAAAACAATCATCTATAGACCTACAGTAGAGTAACAGCCGGAGATCGAATATTGGTGCCTCTACTTTAGACATGAAAGCGATAGCAAGGGTCGGAGCTAGTCGTTAACCTATTGCCAGCCCTCTGATCTGCGTATAACACAATTTTATTCCAGAGTATACAAAATTATAGAAGGGTGTTTAAGGAAATCGGCTACGTACTTTTAGACAGAAACAGCTTTCGAATGATTACTAACACCCTGACGAAAGTTCTTGTCCAGCGAGTGTGGTCGAATATTCATTTGTCGCCTTATACTGAACAAGTACCAACAAAATGCTGAAATTACAGCTGTATCCTTGAGGTGAACCTGTGAAAGAAGATATTGACTGATTAAACCGACGCAGATCTTAGACTGGGAGACGTTTATGGCAAAAAATGGTGAGAAGTAGAAACTGCGCGTTCTGGACATTGATGTTCTCATCAGGCTCTCAAAATTATAAATTGAAGTCTTCTCTATTGGTGGGTAGCTCAGATAACTGCTAAAATATGAACTTCTTCCCACCAAAGGACTCATAGCGAGCAGATGAGTGAAATACTACCAAACATCTATTAAATTGAGGAAGAAAAGTCAAACGTGTTAGAATTGGTGACAGGAAAGACAACTGCAATCAGGACAACTGCAAGTGACAGGAAAGACAATCATAATGTTGAGTCTTGTGTGAGATTAATAACACATTCAATATATATAAATGACACTTCATTTGGTAGCTTTGGCAAGCTATCGAAAAGGGAAATCAAATTGGCGTCCTCAGAAAAGCGATAGACTGTGCAGGAGCTTGCTTGTTTACCGTTGTGAAAGCTAAAAGTTCAATAAGTGGATGTGTATGGAACACCGTCAGTTCTCGCAATTTCTCCACAATGTGTAAGCATGAAAAATTTCTCGTTCCAGCTTTCTTAAGAAGGATTATTCTTTTCATGTAACGATCTCAAACTCTTGAGTGGATCATCTGATTGCTTCACATGTTTCAAAAGAGATTAAGTGGTAAAATCAAAGATTTGTTTCTTCAAATGAAGCCTTAAAATCGACAACTCGTATCTTCGATTTTTTCGAGTAATCGAAAATGATCTGAGTGGAAAGCGTTCATTGACATTGTCAGGCAGTAAATATCCCTCTAATTACAAGAGGGATTATTGCAAAGTCGAGCTTTTCATGTATCTGGAAATTTTTCGAGCCGATGTTTCAAGACAGATATCGCCGCTCTGCACATTGAATGAACACTGAACACCGGTTAAGTTGCATTGTGGCTTCAGCTTCTTAGCACTAATGACTGTTCTCTGATGCTACAGTAGTTTGGCAAATACATATTGAAAGCTCATCTATTAGTGTAAGAAATTTCTGTTCAATGATCGACGGCTTGGCTGTGTTGTTCTGGAAATCGCAGCTGATTCGTACTAAAATGGTTTCACGAGTTCACGTAAAATGGCAGTGCACTTCTAATTTAAAAAAAAAGATTTTATACTTGAGTATGTTAGCGCAACTCGTTGTATTCGGCAGCAACGATTTTATTTTTTTGTTAGCGGATGACAAATCGCAACCACCATCAGCGTTGCAGAATCATTGTAGCAGTTATGACGTTTTCAATGAGGCGATAGGAGCTGAACAAGCAGCTCCGAATAATGGCACTTCCGTGTTGTAGCAATCGGGTGTTGTTTCAAGTTCATTGCTGAGGCGCTTTGATAGCATTCGTCTTACAGCTTGAAGCAATACTGTAGCTATGTCAGCAAATATCGGTTAGTGCTCTTGTAGAAGTGTTTTATGGAAGATTGTTTGGACAAAACTGCTCTACAGTGTTGTTTTATGTGAATTGTTACGTAATAGGTATCACGTCACTTCAGCATTGTTGGACCCCAACTATAAGACTGTTGAGACTACATTGCTTCACAATACGCTATTATTCTCAGTGTGGCAGTAGAGAGAACCACCATGGCAAGAAAAGCAATTACTGTGGACACTGGACCGAAATCGTCAACATAAAAACCTATTTGCACATATCAAGAAACAATAGTTTTATAACCAGTAACCAAGGTCATTGACGATTGAAATTAATAGTTGCTTCTTATTCGAAAGCAGTACATCGTAGCAAACATCAACGTCATTTCGAAATTTCACCCACTCAAACATAGCAAGTCTTTGCTTAAATTAACTACCTCTCAGTAGCACTCTAACGTTTTCACCATTAAGTAGAAGTAGACGGTAGAAATATTTGGTATAAGTTCACTTTTAGCTAAGTTTTTGGATAGAAAGATCAAGCTGCTTCTCAGCGTGAAAACCCTTGCTATGGAGATGAACCCTCCGTTGTTCAACGTAGCCCGATAACTAGGATCGCCTACCCCTTATGATGAATTGGCAAAGCACTGATAGCATTTTAACGTTACTGCATGAAAGATTTACTGTTAACCTTTTGGGACCAAGTGTACCAAAAATGGTGCACTAACATTTTCGTGGTCTTTTCGTCGGGCACAGAATTCTCACTATACTTTTAGTAATCTCTCGATAGCTAGAAAAATTGTGATTCCAATGCTGAGTCTGTTCTCTGAAAAGGCTTTTTTGGTGCACTGCAGCGACGATGAGAAAATTTAAGGTTTTCCAGCGGAATGTATAGTGTGTTTTGCACCTGTGCCTACTTAGCTTTTTCCAGATTAAGTTTTATTACCAGAACTCGGGCAATTATTCTATAGCACTAGAAATGGCGTCTCAACTCCAAACTAGTTTTCAAAGAGACCTGTTACTTGCGCTGTAGCAGTAGCGAAGAATGGATTGCATTCTGCAGAAAAAATTCTAGCCATCCTGAAAGCCTACTCCAATTTCCAAAATTTTAACCCAAGATTTCACATCTGTTCTAAAGGTTTCTGATCCAACACCACTAATCTACTCTGATAGCACCTTGTGTGCACCCTGTGAAAACTTTTTCAGAATTCATACACTGATATAAAATCATCAATATTTATGCTATCAATTGGCTACCAAACATTCGATGAAGATATCCATATCTCCTAACTGAGTGTAAAATAAAATTTTGCACTGTTACGATGTAACAAGAAAGTTTCTATGAAACCCATGTAAAATAATACAGTTACCAATATTTGACGCTGAAGCATGTCCAATAATTCAGAAAAAAACTTATTAGCCAAAAGGTGTTTTGAAAGGATGGAAATGATTTGAACCGAAAAATTGACTTTAAGGAAGACGAAAATACGTTGATACGTTGGCCGAATAGAATTTCATCAACAACCTCATGTTACGGTCTCAGTCAACAAAGAAAATATAAACGCTTTTGTGAAAAGCCAGATCAGTTATGAGGATTTGATTTTGGTGCTGGCATAAAAATTTTTTTCTCTTCTTGGTATGATTTTTCAATTATTTTATTAAAACTGTTTATAGCTTTGAACATCAATAAGCTCCTTTCTCCTTTTTTGATGCCTGCTTTATTTATGCGAAAATCTCTCAAACAGACGGGATCATTGAAGATTAACCTGTTTTTATTGAAGTAAGAACAACTACCTGGCATTCTAAGATTGGCAAGTGATGTTGACGGTAAGTTAACCCAAAATGGCCGACATTACAGCATCGAGTAGGGTGCACTGGGAGCTTAGGTTCGAGAGCATTGTAGACCTGAAGAGCAAAATTTTACCACTAGTTCAAAGAGTTATTCAGAATTGTTTACAGTCAAATTAAATGAAGTTATGCAGCTAATCTTAACATCAGAAACTTGAGGAAATGTAGGAAAAGAGAACATACCTCTTACGCCTCTCCGGAATTCGCAAAAAAGAAAACACTTGAATTCAATCAGCTGCCAACTTATTGTTTGGGTCAAGAGACGTTGCTGAATTGTCTGAGCTACTCCTTTGATACATGTAATACCAGATACCTGTGCTGAAAGTTGACTCTCATGAGCCGTTGGAGCAGGCAAATAGATTCCACTCACGGTGAAAAACGTAGTACTCGCTACAACCAAATTTGGCACTTTTTTGAATGCTTAAACACTGGACACTTTTCTTATATGAACAGTTTCTTATAAAACCTGTCTTCACATCTTATCATGCGGATCTCACTAGATATATTCGTCTCCTCGCATTCATCGTGTGCTATAAAATTTGTCACCTTCATTAACGTCTTTAAAACTGATCGGGCAGATTTTTTTGCGTCTTCACAATCATTCAACAAAAACAATCTCGAATATACTAGCCAGACTGGAGCATTCCTAAGAGCGTTCGTTGAATGGTTGAGTGTTGGAAGCGAGAGAAAGAATCTCGCATCGAGCATACTAACCACTTACAAAAAAAAACTGTCACATTAAGTGTTATTTTAGCCTATTTTTAGTTCCTTATTTCTAACTCGAAATTGTATCTTCAAACGCTCGAATCACAACAGCTTCTGAGTGCTGATGAAATGATATATATAGTTCGTTTGCTGAAGTTCATATGATTGTTCCGCAGCATCATAATGCCTCTCAACACTGTCGAGATGTGGCTAGGTGTTGAAATCTTAGCAAACATTGTGGAGCAAATTAAAAGTAAATGTCACATTCTTCCATCAGATTGGTTTTAAGTACATAAGTGACATCGGAGCGTCACCATTGACTTTTTCATGAATTCTAGGCGCCCCTTGTCAGTTTAAATTGAAGCAATATCCTTCGAAACAAGTATTATGACAGATTTAAGTATTTTAATACAGATGGGATGCAATTACTGAGGTGAAGTGCATGTTACATTTTGAGTGAGAACGAGTGGAGCTGAAAGGGTTATTAAGGAAGATAGTTTAGTGAATAGCCAATTATTTAGGTGTGAGAGCTCAAATTTGCTTCTTGTCTTCTAAGTTTACTCAACGTAGATTCGACTTTTCGTAAATAAATGAATAAAACAATTTTCATTAGCTAAAAGCCTCCGTTACAAGTGCAAACTCATGAGGAAACTTGCAAAAAATAAAAATGATTGGTAAAGACAGAGCAAAAAATTCGGTGCGAAATAATATCGCAAGAATTGCTAAGAATCAGCAATCACATCTATTTAGCTTTAGTCTTTATGGAAAGGTTTATGATTCGTTGCGAGTCATACACCCATTCGCATAAACGAGGAATTTCACTCTAAGAACAACCCACACACAATAGAAGAGAATAACCACTGGAAAAACAACAGAATTGAAGTTGCAAACAATGTTTATTCAGCTTGCTAAGATCATTCTACATTTTGCGAAATAAGTGAAATTATCAAATTCAAATTTGTATTTCGGTAAAGATATTCTTTTTGTTTGCTGCGTTACTGTCCTGCGTGTAGAAAAATATCACAAGTTCTTCCAGCTGACAGTTCTTGAAATCAGTACCCTTTTTTAGCACTTTATTTGGTAAGTCTTCACAGTGTAGGACCTCAGTACTTCGAGTACTGAACTCTTTTTCGTCTTGTTCTTGAACGTTGTAATTCTAGCTGACTACCGGAGAGTGGTGGGACCAGGGCTTAGGCCGCGCGTCGCTCCGAGCAGCACAACTACTCGGCTACGACGCCCCAACCTCTCTACAAGAATTCTTCATAGTTTGTTGGATATTTGAATCGTTCAAAGACTGATTTGCCAGTGGCTTAGGTACGGATAGGGACACGTGTTATCATGCAAAGCTATCACCAAAATACGTCTTCGCATCCTCTGTCACAAAGTAGGTGGTGTGGTTTGATGGAGCCATCGTTATTACGCACGTAAATCACTGGCGTATAAACCTCAAAAAGGTTCTAAGCACTCCCAAAACTATATCACAAATTCCTGATAGCATATTTTGGGCCTTTCTTGATTGTGGCACTATAATAGTGCGAGGAACGCTTTGGCCTTTTAGCCTCATCAGCTGCACGGTGCTTTTGGCTACAATAAAGTTAACCCTTCATGCGAGTGATGCTTTACCGAAGAATAATTGAGTTGAAGCGACTGACGGCAATCCCATCGATTTATCGACCTTGAGGACGGGCACATTGTGGCGCCAGTCTCACGAAACCTTGTATCATCCTCGAATACTGGTCAATTATAAAAAGATTTTACTGAATGGTAATGTGCAGTTGAAAGAATGTGTGTCTTTTGTACAGAATCACACCATTACCCCAACCAGTTTAATATATTTATTTCACATGGTTGAGAATTATTTCTGAGCCATGTGTGGTTTGTTATGGGCACATATACACCACAGTACACGTGTTTCGGCCTTGCAGGATCGTCAGCTGCACGTTGCCTATCGTCTGAGCCAATCTCTCTTGAGGAACAATCTTCTTAATTAGAGGAACTGCAGATGTAATATTACATGAGCACTGAGTTATAAAAACACCCAATGAGCAGTGTTCCAACAACAGCACTGCTCAGTTAGTGCTTTTATGACTCAGTGGTTCCTGTAAATATTACGTCTGCGGTTCCTTTATGTAAGGAAATTGTTTTCCAAGAGGGATAAGCTCAGACGAGAGGCACCGAGGATTTTACGAGGCTGCAAGGCCGTAACACGTGTATTGCATTGTGTAAGAGCCCATAGTATATGGCTCAAAAAAAATTATCAGGCATATTGAAATTTGAGCGTGGTTTTAGTATAACATTCGAGACGAATGGTTTGTTATTTGACAGTTCATTGTTGCTGTTGTATATCACAAACTAGCTGAAAAGTGTTTTCTCAAGCACGTCTTATTTTCAATTCAATTTCCATCAACAGTGGCAGGTGCTAAAAAGAAGTGCGGCCCAAATGGACCGAATGCCAGCATTCGAGCCGTTTCTGCCCACCACACTTTGCCACATCGCGGCCAGTTTGCCATTATGATGTTCGTGGTCTGAATAGGAATATCCTCCTCACAAAATAAAGTTGTACTAAAAAGGAAGCTGTTCAGAACCAAGACAGCTCCTGAGATTGTCGCATTGGGTGTAACAGGAATTATTGTCACCATGTTTTCATTACATTTCTATGGCGCAGCCATCGTTGCAGTGCAAATTCCTGTCACCGTGTTGCTGACGATATTGCACTTCGGTTCATCCTTCGTCTACTATAAAGATTTAGAAGGCTTATAGCTGTGCCTTCCTATATCAAAGAGAAAGTGAAAAGACTTTACGCAGTTCTAAGCGCTCATTTCTTTCTTGTTTCACAAAATCCTTCACATCACCCAACCTCTAAAGTTCTAGTTGCTAATGGAACCATGAGGGGAGGCACATCTAGGACCTAGTAATATCACTGGCGATTTTTCTCAGAGCGGTCGCCACAATCTGTGTGTACTTCTCGCATAACATTTAACATCATATCTTGAGAAAAAAAGAATCCCAGACCAATGAAGGAAATTGCGCACAATTATCCTACATAAAGGCAAATCGATTCAGATGGTTTCTGGTAAAGGAGACTCACCTCTACATGTACCTTGAACACTTACTAAACATGGCGAACAACATGGAAGAGTAACTAGACAAAAGAAGAAGAGCATTATGAGCCGTATTCGGGTCTCTCAAAAAAACCACTGACCAGATAGCGATCCTCAAACTTCGTGCTCATCTTTTCGATTCGACAGTCCTCCTAGCGCTCTACTACGCAGCAGAGACGTGGACTGATAATACAACCACGTCAAGAAGTCTGAGTACCACTAATAGGGCCCCTGAACGATGTCTTCTGAAAGTTAAGCGACACTCGCAACGTCTAACCGGTTTGCGCAGCTTCGGTTATTAAGAACTATTTTACCTTCAAAATCCAAAAATATACACATCCATGGCGAAGCACAGATCGTCGGCCATCTGATGAGAAAAGCAGATAACAAAGAACAAAGAGATAATGGAGCAGCCTCCAAGAAAAAACAAAAACCCTCTTGTAGGACCACTTAAATGACGGTGACATGTTTGCAGTTAACGGTAATCATCGCATCCGCAGATGGTAAAGAGTTTAGATTCAGAGAATGGGCCTCGCGTACGTCACCATGCTTGAAACTGACCACCATGGACGATAGCTGCGCGAAAGAGAGACGAGTGAAAACTATGCTGGCGTCCATCACTACCAGTGAAGAGGTCTATTAAATATTCATGTAAGTGTCACATCACCACCTGTCACACTGATTAAGAGATCGTTCTCAAGAAAAGATATAGATTATCATTGAAGATTAACATAGATATTGAATGCGCGCACTTTGGTGAGATTGTGATAGCTCTCTTCATCTAGGACGTTTTCTGCTTATTCTTTAGAAGAGATTTGTTTTTTTTTTCTTGGACAAAAAGAAGCACAAATTAGTTTCCCGATGTTTGTTATATCGTTCATGGAGTCTTTTGAGTGAATGTTGAATATTGACGACCTACCGGTGTCCATTTCCATGAGGGCGACTCTTTGGCAATTTATTGGTCGATAAGTGACGCTAACAGTTAGTTGACCCAAAATGCTCAAGATTACAGCATCAGGCAGGAATGCACTACGTGCTTGGCTTTCGAGAACGTCAAAGATCAAAAAAGCGAATTTTTTTTTCGAAGAAATTTTTTGAAATTGTTTCTAGTCAAATTATTTTAAGCTACAAGTCATGTTAGCAATGGTATTTTGAGAGATCGCTTGAAAATCAAAATTTACCATCTAATTATTTATAAAAAGAAGAAACCATTTGAATTTTGTCACTCCCATACTCACTGTTTGCATAACAAGTCGTTGTACAAATACCCGAGCACCCCCTTCGCTAAATGCAATGCCAGGGACCTGAGCCTGGACTTCGGGTGCGGTGGAGTAAACCATGGCAACAGGCAATGTGAAGCCAGTGACGGTGAACGTCCTAGTGCTTGCGGTAACGGAATATCTTAATTTTTGTGAATTTTTTAGAATAATTCCTTTATCTCACATTGTATGTCAAAGTCTTTTGAAGCAGGGCCGTTCCCTTCTTTTTCTTATCTCCCAGCATTAATTTATAGCTCAAATCTGGATGCTTCCAAAGCTGTGCTTACTACCAGTGTAATGCAGCAGTGGAAATAAGACTAAGTTCGAAACTTGGCGCGAAATCTTTGTTTGACTATGGTGTATGGCTGGAAGTGACAACATTGGGAAACAAATACAAGCAGCAAGCGCTGGATGAGAGCAATGGAAATTCAAAGTTTTTCTAGAATTCTTACACGTGTAACCTAGAAAATTCTGCGCAAACGGAGAAAACATTTCCAAAGAAAATTGCTGTGTTGCAAGGTAGCGCTGAGATTGTTGCGACAAAAATCAGAGGCAATCTTATTTAGGATGTTACACTGTTAAAACGACGTTTCAAAAACAAAATGCACTTTCATAAGTGCAGAATTTGCTCTATCAAATGGCAACAAGTCTATGAAGATAGCTCTGTTCAGCAAACTCCCTGAATGTGGAACAGTTTTATTTTCCCTGCTATGTCTTTTTGAATGGCGTTTTCAGGGTAGAAACCCCGAGATTCACGTACCGAATAACTACTGAAGGTCTGCAAGCAAAAAGAAATGTTCTATCCTAAAAGGTTCAAAAATGGATTGCGATAACGAAAGGTCTCAATATTTGGGAACTCCATCACCATGCCGAGTGATTTCATAATTATGTATGACTTTAGCATTCAATATTTGAAACTCTATCATGAACTTGCATCAAAACTTTTTGAATACTGCTGGTGATTATTTCATGGTACTATCAACAATCATGAATTTAGATGCAAACTTGAAAAGATTTCTAGTACAGGAAACGATTTCGTTCTCACTACCTTGACCTGCAGGCACCACTCCACATCCCAGCGTTGTCAGAATTGTAGTTAGAAGCGAAATCATAAGGGGATCTGCCGGAAATCTTGTCATAATTCTAGAAATATTGGCATTTGTTTCCTCGATGTCTAAACAAGCATTACGGGCTGAATCAAATTCAAATTTCAAAATTTTTGTACCGCGTCGTCCTCAAAACAATGAATCTTGTACTTACATGTCACTTCAGTGCCGTGACATTTCATTGGGTGCTCCAAGAACTTTGAGGGTTCTCAACTCGTTTGATTCGAGAAAAACATTCGCAGCAGGATTTTGTGGCAGGTTATATTATTGTGAAGCGCACACGAATCGGCCAATGAGGTTAATGCATGTTAGGTGACGAATAACAATGAGCAGTGTGAAAGAGACTAGGCAAACAAAAATCCAGTGAATGTACTATTTCCTCAAGTGACGCGGCTCAGATTAAGTTCCCGAATTTCCATCTAAGGTGCTGCAACATAAAATATGACTGTCCCAAAACTGGAACACTAGCAACCAGCAGAATGCCGAGATTCCAATTCCACTTTAGAGAGAATTTCTTCACGATATGTTGAATGCAAAAACGAAGTGCAGTATTCGGTATTTGGCAATGATTCTTAAGAAGCAGAATTTGCAATAGTTAAACCTTGATGCTGTGGATCATCCACGTATGGGTGCACCTGAAATTTGCCTTTGCTGATACAGGACCGACTGGTACAAAGCTCGCACTACAAGGATTTTCTTAGAGGATTCAGAGACAGCCAAGAAATGGCATAGCATCATGAAATAGGAATCTAAGGAAAGAAAGGTAAAGCATCTCAGACTAGCAATAAGAAAAATAACAGCTTTGAGACATAAGTATCTCGGCGTGTAGCAAAAGAATTACGCGCTTTATAGGCTTGTCAACTCATCAAGATGGAAACATGAAGGAAGAAGGAAACAACATGAAGTGAAACATGAAGTCATGGAAACATGACTCAAGAACGCGGCCAACACTGAGAAAAGGCTTCATCATCTAACATTTTCAACTTTCAAACCTTTCGATAGAGGTGACTGTTCAAGAACCGCGCTCAGTTCTTGCAATTTCTCCCTAATGTGAAACAAAACAAATTTGTCGATGCATATCGTATAGTGAAGATAAAAGCGGTTAGAGAGGCTCTGTATAACCATGGCGTCCCTATTCTGTACATAGTGATCCTTCGCAAGCTTTTTGAAGATTTCACAACAAAAATATCTCTACTCTAGAACAATATAACCACCAACGTAGGAGAAGGTTTCGACAAGGCGATACAATCTTGCCAAAATTATTCACTGCCGATCTCCAAAACGCCATACGAACATCAGATTGTGACGATATGGGAGTGAAAATTGACGGTCGACAATTAAACCAGCTTCGCTTTGGTGATGTTATCGCTCTCATAACACCAAGCATCAGCCAAGTGGAGCGAATGTTGACCGATTCCGATAACGCCTGTGGAAAGACTGGTCTTCAACTAAATCTAAGGAAAGCGATGTTCATGAGGAAAGAATGGGCTTTGAATGTTCCGTTCATGTACAGCGGAACGAAAATCTCTGAATGCTCCAGTTACTTCTATCTAGGTCGTGAAATCAACATGATGTACGACCTAGCTGCAGAGCTGCGCAGGAGGAAACGGTTTAAGAGCATCGAAGATGTAGTGAAGAGGACAAAGAACATAAAACTCCGTGCCCGCCTTTTCGACTCGACAATTATCCCTGCCCTAACGTATGCAGCAGAAACCTGGTCGCTACGTAAGCAGGATAAAAAAATCGCTTGGAGTTATTGAACGCGCAGTCGAAAGGTCGATGCTAAGAGTATTCCGTATTTCGCAAATGAGAGAAAGGATCTGGAGTTCCGACCTACGTCAACGATCGAAGATCAAAGACGCCGTTCTATGCACCAGGATGTCGAAAATAAGGTGGACCGGACACGTGATGAGCTTTAACGACAACCGATGGACGAGGGCCGTTACCGACTCGATTTCTCGTGACGTCAAGCGTTCTACAGGAAGGCCATCGACTCATTGGTTCGACTTCTTCGCGAAAAGACACAGAAGAAAATTATGATGCTCAGCGAATCCCTAGAGCGAGGAGGACCCGCTAGGCTGCTCTTTCACGCAATAGGGAAAAATGAATTATTGCTGGTACCCGCTTGAGTCACTTGAAGATCGACGGGACGACAGGTGATACAGGTGATTTTATAGTGAACTTTTAGTCATTTAAAATCATCGCAAAAGTTTGAGATGGTGCTTTAGCAAAATTATTAATCAATCGGACTTATTTCGCATTCTAAGCTTCTGAACTGGTCAGCAAATGAAGTATGTGGTAGAAATTCATAGAATTTGTATTCATTACTTTGCAAGTATTCTCCAGTTATAAGCGTGGGCCACTGTGGTGAAATACTTTGCGTTGATTTACCTATCGGCAGGAGGAAGCTACTCTGTTTGAGAGTGTTACACTGCTAAATCTATGTGGTATTGTAATTGAAATTTTTAGAACGACATTTCAAGGTAATTATTGTTACTTGTTATACAGAGGAAGTACAGCGCAGAACATCATTCGCTCTCATTGAATTTAAATCTCGTAAGCGATTTATCTAATGTTCAATAATATCAGTGATAGTCCATCAGTACTCTAGGTAATTCTAACAATCCTATTCATCAACATCCTGGGATTAGCTCAATTATAAAGGAGGTGGTACTCCAAGAGTTTGGTTTTTCGATAGTCGTGAAACTCATCGGTTAGTTTGCGCAGTTACTAACAAGAGGACATGGTTTCGTTGTTTGACACTCAAGAAATCTGCTTTCACACAAGAATCCGCAGGTATGGTGTTGTTAAGGAGAGCTTTCATATCTCCATGTGAGTGACGATACACTTGTAATCAAAGAAGAAGAAGCTTTATCTCATCTCTAATGTGTTAGCGAGAATTGTCTGATTTAAAACGTGCTTATTCTGTTTCCTCTGTTTTGCGATTCACAAATTGAAAGCACTCTCAGCACTGCATAATCATATTGCTTTGTTATGAGCTTTTTCATAAACGCTCATGCTGCATAATTAGTTCCGTGTTGTCGTTTCAGTTAAACGACTGAGCGAAGGACATCGCGCTCAGTCATCCTTCACAAGAAAGGTGACCGAAGGGATCTTCGTTTATGTCGTTCGATTTGTTTGTTGTATGGACTCTATGAGCTCTTCACAAAAGTCATCCTTTTGCTCATATAGGGCATCTTGATTGGGCTACAACCTGTTGAACAAGCAGAATTCCGTAGGGATTCTATCGCATTAACCACATTCGAACCTGGTCACGGGTTTTTAAGTCTGTCGGGATTACCATATGCCTCTTTTTTATACTTTTATCGACTATGAAAAAGCGTTCAATAGTGTCGAAACGAATGTAATCCTAACAGCTCGTTGACTAAGGTGTAGGCCCGCCTTATATCATTAGGAAACTGCTATTGAAGCTGTAGCACAAAAATACGGCTAATTCCATCATTCTTTACCATACCCATAGGAAAAGGGGTTCGTGAGAGCGACACTAAGTCGTACCAAACCTTCGCTTGCGGGCAATATCGTCATCTTTTCGAAATCAGCAGTGATGCAAAGACGATGCTGAAGAATCTTATCGAAGCGAGAATAAAAGCTGGGCTACGCATAAAGGACGAAGAAACAGTTCATAAATAATCCATAGTGAAAAGGTGAGCAAATCGAATCGGATGATTTCTCATAAGGAGGCCACCTCATACGTGTACCTTGGACACTTAGTGAACATGGCGAACAACATGAAGGAGAAACTGGACAGAAGAAGGAGAGCAACATGGACCACAAATTGAATCTCTCAATTAAGCCAGTGAACCAAAGCAAACTCCCTACTCACCTTTGCGGAAAAACTTTGTTTTGACTAAAAGTGAAATACCTCTAGGGTAAAGATGCAAACGATTTCCGGACCACATTTTCAGGTCTCGTTTGCAAACCTCGCGTAAGCGAATTTTCAAGAGAACATTTGCTCCTTGAGAAAAATAGTGCAGTGTTCTATGCAGAGTTAAAAAAGCATGATCTAACAAAATTGTTCTTCGCTCAGCGAACCAGTCAACACGGAATAGCTACATAGATATAGAATAGCTACATAGAGACGATTACTACATACGCCCAGGCTCTGAAGAAGGCGGGTCGCCGAAACGTCAGTCGAAATTCTACGACTAATTTACCAGCCTCGCGTCAGCTAATCAAGATTAGTTTTCTCGATTTTCATATAAAATTAATTATGCCGAGGTTTATAGAAAGTCGAACTTTTGAACTGTTACATAGAGATATGCTATGTGCGTATTTGCAACAACAAAGAATTGCTAATTCAGCTACAATCGCCTTTTTTTGCAAAACTCATAACAGTGGCGGCGAATCTACATAGCTTTTGGTGACTTTGATTGTCATCTGCGAAAGAAACAAAACAGAATTACAAAGTCTCGAGTCGGACAAAGCTCGCTAGCACAATGAAAAGAAAAGGAACCTTTACTTTTCTCGTCACAAATCCAATGTGACACCTATGGAGACGCAAAAGCATTTTATAGCAAGTCATATCTTGTATAAAGACTTTTTCATCGCTTGTTCTCTATTTGATCTATCACACGGCTTCTTGGTCTCCATAAATCGATAGGTAATAACAAGTTCAATACTTATGCGTCGACCAGTACATCAACCAAGCAACTGTATACGTGCTCAGAGAAAAGCCAAAAGTTAATAACGAAACGATCCGAGTTGTGCATGTGGATGTGTCGAGGGTAGACTACGTTCGGCGTGACCAGCCAATTCAGTTATCGACTCGGCACTGGCCGCTTCGAGACGGACCGTCAAAGGCGTCAGTACCATCGAGTGCTCGCACTGCCAGCACGGTTCTCTTATCTCTGTCTTAATTTTCCATTTAACCTAAATTGTCCTATTTCTCATCCTCTCATTTAGATTGAGTTCCTGGCCCCGTTTATGAGTATTTATACAGTGCAATACACATTTTTGGGCTTGCAGCCTCGCTAGACGAATAGTATTGTGCAACTTGAAATCTATTAGAGAGTTGTTAAGATTGATGACGCATTGTGAGGGGCAGGAACTCAATCTAAATGAGAAATCGTTTCATGTTAATATATGTTACTCTTCAATGATACGCAAGACTTAAAAGCTCCAGCAGGAATTGAACTCGTCTCACCCTTTCCGTGAGCTAATGCTAAGCACTGCACTACGGCGGATCCTGCCCTGCTATCATTCCTTTGCAATACAAGGCCTAAATTTTATCTGCAGTTGACCTTCAAAGAGTAGCTCCAGTTCAACGTTTAACCCGTAATTCGGTTAGCAAGGAACAAATAAAAAATCAACTCCTTCACTGTACAAAAGCTTTTCGTAAGAATGTTAGTAATTACTCGAAATCTTAAATCACTGGCTGACGCGGTACATAGCCGGCTCTTGAAAAGACCCTTCTATAACGCTTCAGCGAAAGAAAAACATTTGTGTTTCTACTTACTTTTTACTTTTTTTCACATACTTTTTCTCGCAAGACAGAGCTCTTTTTTTACACTATTTGTAATCATTCGGTAGCGTGGTGTTTTAACAAATCCAACGTTGCGCTTATTTTCTGAAAAGACAGTTTCTTCACAGTGCTTCAGGAGAAATAAGGCAGAAATCAAATGCTCAAGCATGTGTTTTTAACCAATTCACGGGCCGTCCAGTGGGGGGAAGAGAGCTTGGTCGTTAGGAATTGTTCCTCGTCTTTGAGAGAGACTCCAAAATAAATGTCTTACTCTAACAGTGAAAGAATTTTTCTACACGTTCATGCGCTCTTCGCGCTTCCGATGAAATGACAATTGAGTTGCGCGGCCGATGTTGAACATAATGTTATTCTGGATTTGAGAGCGCTCATAGAACGGTGTTTTTGAAAATCGGCCACATTTCGCGCTAGCCATAGATTTGAGCTTCAAACGTTTGCTAACATTCTTACGGAAATTTCTTATCAGCGAAAGCGGCCAGTTTTCCGTTTTCCGATAACCGAATTGAACCGGTTTCAGCTCTCACCTGACGTTTGTAGTTTTGCGTATCTTGAAGGAAAGTCGTTGTAATGTGGCATAAGATAAGTACAATTAAGCGCTTTTAGACTCTAAAGGACACTCCAAAAGGTCTCTCTTCATTCTTCATATGAGATGACACCTGAGAAGGCTTTCAAACCTTTCGCCTAGAAATAATTACGGTATAGAAGATCATTTAAGCAGCAAAGAAGTTAACCAAAAGTCAAGCACTATTGCTTCGTACATCCAAACTATTCTAGAAACATGTTACATTTTGAGAACTTTATATATTGCTCTTTAGTAAAGAAATCAATGTATCAACAATATAATCACCATCATGATCAATGATAAGGAGCCATTCACTGAAGAGGATTGAATGGTATCCTCTTAGAAGAAGGAGCGACTGTCAAAAAATCAGGTAAGTTTATAGCCTCTAGATTACTTCTTTAACAGATGCTTCTTCGAAACGCAAAAGTTGTTTTCCGATGGAAGAGATATCGAAGAAATCAGAACCTCGCGTGTGGTTCCCATGGTCCAGCCTAAGATTCTCCTGACGATAAGATTTCAAAGGTGAAGTGACCGGCCACTGCACGAGGTGTCTCTCGAGATCACTTTTTGATTGCCCATTTCATATGGTTTGAATGTCGGACGATGTGTTATAACCTATTCAATTGCCTGTCCAAAGTGCCAATAGATCACACTTTTGCTTTATCATTGAAAGATATGAGAACAGCCCCGTTAACGTATTAACTCCGCTGTATACTATATATACAGAGATAGAATAATTTTCTGACAAGTGACTTTTCACGAATGTTTTTTACCATGCCCTATTAGATAAACAGTATCTTAGTTCTGATAACCACAAATGCGTTTTAACAGCTTTCTGTGCCCTTGTGCATTGCTTCTAGATCTTATGTTGACATAGTCAGCAATAATTTTCCACTTGGTGGCGTTCTGTGTGGGATTGGGTTGCCTTTCTGGCAGTGTAGATCGTTCAAGGAGTTTAATCTGATCTATGGGTGCCAATAGATTCTTAGCTAAAGGGTTCCCCACGCTCTTTGTAAGCGTACACAGCGTCAGGCTCTACTATTTATTGTTATACTTGATTCTCTCATCTGCTTTTTGCTCAATAAACCGCTCATTGTCTATAATTTATGAGGACTTCCATGAGGCCCACAGCAGCTCCAGAAGGAGATTCACCGAAGTTAGTTCAAAATGCAAATATCTACAAAATTTCAAGAGTTCGACAATTCATAAGACGCAGCCTTTTATGCATATTTTTGCTAAATAATTTTTCTCTGTAAATGAGTGATACATCTCCGAATAAAACACGCGTTAGCCCCTGATACTTCAAAAGCAGTCGAGCTCTAATGTGAATGCATTGATCTAGAACATAGTCGTCGTAGCGTTAAAAGAGTGCTGGCAAAACAGGCGTCGGTAATATAATTGTTTGGTACTCGCCCCTGGAAAGAATGAAACGCGGGTTCGAATCTCCTTTTCATGTTAAACTTTTGCATATCACTCAGCATTATCAAAAATAATCTTTTTTGATAATATCTAGCTACTTTAGCTTCCACATGTAGCCATTTCTCGATAGGCGGTTGATTATATTTTTAGTCAAGGCCTTGAAATGCTGTCACAGCAGATTCCAATTCAAAAACTTTTCAATTTTTTCGCCATTTTTGCGACACTTTTTCAGCCAGCTTTTTATGGTTACTATTAAAGTGGAGCGCATGTGACGCAGTGGTTAGAGGTGCTCTGCGCCGCACACATGGTCAATGGTTCGATCTCGCGCTCATGCCTCACCAAGCCATCCATCCCTCCGGGGTTGGCAAATTGGTACCTGAGTGGCCTCAGACTTGTCTGGAAGGATGAGCAGCGCTGACTCGATACAGCGTGATGTACCGTGAGCCATTATAAAAACCAGATATGCATTCAATCACCTCAAGTAAAGTTTAAAATTGGAGACGAATGCATGGCGCATCCCTCAGGGATTGATCAGCACCGAGAGCTTTATCCTTTATTCTTTTATCAAAGCAGAAGTGGGAACGTTTACTTTAATTATAAGCGATAATAAGTTTTTCAAAGCCTTTTTCACTGATTTGTACCACTTCCTATGGAAGGCACTACATCTAAGCTTATCACATTGTGGGCTTTGAGATTATTTACTAAATTGATCTGACTAATCAACATCCATGTGATTTGTTATTTATAGCTGCTGTGATGTTACAACAAATGTCGTTCAAATCAGATTATTTGTCTCAGGCAAATCCTTGTTTAAATCAGTTTCATCCGACAGTGACAGATGCAGCGAAGAAGTTTCGTTCAAATAGACCCGATGCCAATATTCGAACCGCTCTGTTCACTATATTTTGCCACATCGCTTGCGACCAATTTGCCATGATAATGTTCGTGGTCTAGAAAATTTTTACAAGACGGATTTCAATAGAAAGTGATACATTCCTGACCGAGAGAGTTCCTGAAATCTTCCTGTGTGTGTCGGGAACAGCTTCGACCATAGCTGTGTCGCACTTTTTGTCACCCCCTCCCTTACTTTTATTGCAAACCCCCGTCACCGTGTTATCTGTGATGATGCAGTTCTGTGGCTTGGCCTCGTCAACTGCAAAACAAACAAATATCAGGAAGACATCCTCTCTATTAAACTGGAAATTTTAGGAAAACTAAAACGCTTTCATGTTCTGATTTTCTCTTATCTCTCAGAATCGTTTTTGAAGCATTACCTGACACATTATGTGTATCACCTGTGTCACCTGTCGTCCCGCTGATCATCGAGTAACTCGAGCGTGCACTGACAACACTTCCATTTTTTCTATCGCGTACAAGAGTAGTCCAGGGGGTCCTCCTCGCTCTAGGGATTCGTTGAGCATCATTTATTTCTTCTAGCCTTTTCGCGAAGGAGCCAACCATAGGGTTGGTGGTTTTCCTGTAGAGCTCTCCATATCTCTAGAATCCAATCGGTAACTGCCCTCGTTCGTCGGTGTTGTTGAAGCACATTACGTGTCCGGCCCACCTCTTTTCGATATGCTGACGTGTAAAACAGCGTCAGTTGATCTTCGATCATTCGCTTAGGTCGGAACTTCGAAATCTTTTCTCTCATTTGCGAGCTGCGGGATACTCCTAGCATCGACCTTTCGACTACGCGCTCAATAGCACCAAGTAATCATACATCTTGCTTACATAGCGATCAGGTTTCTGTTGCATACGTTGGGACAGGGATAATTGTCGAGTCGAAAAGGTGGGCACGGAGTCGAATGTTCTTTGTTCTCTTCGCCACATCTTCGATGGCCTAAAATGTTCCCCAAGCCTCTCGTTTTCTCCTGCTCAACTCTAGGGCTAGATTGTTCATCATGTTGATTTAACAACGATGATAGGCGTGAGTGGAGCATTTGTAGGTGTTCGTTTCGCTGAGCGTGAATGGGGCAGTGAAAACCCATCCGTCCTTCACAAACACCGTTCTCGCTAGATTTAGTTGAAGGCCAACTCTACACGTGCTGTTTAAATCGCTGAACATTCGTTCCGCTTGGCAGATCTTGGTGTTATGAGGACGATCATCAGCAAAGTGAAGATGGTTAATTTGTCAATCGTCAATCTTCACTCCCATGTCGTCCCATTCTGGTGTTCGCATGACGTATTGGAGGGTGGCAGTGAATAATTTTGTCGAAATTGTATCGCTTGTCAAACCCCTCTTCTTACGTCAATGACAATTTTGTTGTAGAATGGCAATATTTTGGTCTTGAAATCTTTATAAAGCTCACGAAAGATCATTGTGTATCGAGTAGGGATGCCCTGGTTATCCAAGTCTCTATAACCGCTTCTATTTCCACTAAATCACTTTTTTTAGATCGATGAAAATGACACAGAGCGGTAGTTTGTACTATCGTGAAACTCATTGAGTCTTGTAATCGTGTAGATGTGGTCTACGGCACTGAATTCTCTTCTCACCTGCTTATTCTCATGGCTACCTTCGTCCCACGGACCTCCCTCTTTGAGGGATCCCGCCCGGTTAGTCGCGAGGGAACGTGGCGCGTCCCCAGGTGGTGGATAGGGGAATAAAACGCGAACCAAAAGCGACCGTGTGCTTCCCAGAGACGCAAGTGGGTTCAGGGGACGAGCTCCCTGCTTCTGCAGCGCCGACTTGACAAAAACTCTATTTCTACGAGTCAAGTCGGCCAAAAGCCTGCAATCAAGCGGCTGGGAAGTACATGGGAGGCGGTTAGGAGTCGCCTCCAACAAATAAGCTCCTCCCGCTCCTCCGAGAGAGACTGGCAAGCTACTCGTGAGTACCCAGCCCCACGTTTAGAGCCTGGCAAGCTACACGTTGGGTATCAAAATGCCAAAAACAGTAACAAATATGGGCCTCATTCCCTGACCCCGAAAGAGCCCCTGATACGGCAGCGCCAGGTAGGACGAGTACGGAGAGGCTGCTAAAATCTCAGGGCCAAACTAGGCTGCCAAGATCGAAACGGACTAAAATGACGATCTGTACCTACAACGCAAGAACCCTTGCTCAACAATCCGCTGTAGAAGATCTGCTTGATTCAAGCAAGAAGAATAAGGTACGACGTCATTGGCCTGGCTGAGACGAGAAGGCGCCATCCTTTTCACGCTGTCTATGACACCGGAGAAGAACTGTTCCTTGGAACATGCGATCGCAGAGGTGTCGGTGGCGTTGGCGTCCTCGTCAAATCGAATTTGACCGTGAGCACTGATTCGTTCGAACAACTAACAACCCGTATCGGACGATTACGGTTGAAACGATGTGGTTCTATGTCGGCTTTGACCATCTTCGTTGCTTACGCACCAACATCAAGCTATGACGAAGACGAAGTCGAAGCGTTCTATATGGACCTTGAAAAATTCTTCAGAGAAGATCATACATTCTTCAAGGTCATTGTCGGAGATTTTAACGCAAAAATTGGACCTAGAAGAACGTCTGAAGAACGTCACATAGGGACCCACGGACTAGAATGGAATGAACAGGGTGAGAGGCTATCCGAGTTTATCATGACGACCCAAACCATCCATGGTAACTCGCAATTCCAAAAGCCTCTCTCTCAGCGATGGACGTGGGAGTCTCCCAATGGAGAGTACCATAACGAAATAGATCACATCATAGTAAATCGAAGGTTTTGCCTGACCGACGTCGCTGTTGTTCCCAAGTTCTACACGGGATCAGACCATCGCCTCCTTCGCGCAACGTTCCGATTTTCGAGGAGAGGAGAGAAAGCCGCTAAATTCAAACAACGAAGTCCCAGAACTACCATAAACTGGGATGTATTCAAATCATTAGTCGGCTCCTGGGAAGATACCGTTGTCGACAACATCGACGAAGAATACGATCGACTCGTTGAATATCTTCACGTTAGCGCTAAAAAAGCCGAGAGTCCTAAGGTCACGAAGAGACGCTTGTCTCCGCAGACACTCGAGCTGATACGTCAACGTGGAATCGCACGAGCTGCAGGCAACCGAAACCTTACGTCCGAACTTGCGAAACGATGCAGAGAAGCGATAAAAGAAGACCTTAAAGAGAGAAGAGCAGCAGTTATGGCAGAAGCTGCAGAAGCTGGGAGGAGCATTCGCAAAGCCCAGCGAGGCTTCGCCAACTATAAGACCAAGATGATTGCACTCCGATACCCTGACGGGACACTTACAGCTTCCAGAAGGGCTATGGAGAAAATCATCCACCAATACTACTCGGATCTCTTCGCTAGCCATGTTCTCTTACCGTCATATAAATTGAAAGAGGACGAATATGTCGTTCCACCGGTCCTTCCTTCCGAAATCCGACATGCTATATCGTCGGTGAAAAACAGAACAACACCCGGTCCAGACAGGATTAGACCAGAACACCTGAATAACCTGCCGCCAGTTCTCATCAACACCCTGGCTCGGCTCTTCACTCGCTACCTGTCAGAATGCAAGGTCCCTATTCAATGGAAAACCCGACATAGGCAATTATCGCCCAATCTGCTTGCTGTCCGTTGTCTATAAACTCTTTACTCGAGTCATCCTGAACAGGATTGACAGAACACTGGACGAAGGACAGCCATGCGAACAAGCAGGGTTCAGAAAAGGATTTAGTACCATGGACCGCATCCACACGATCACAAGACTCATTGAAGTTTCACGAGAGTACAAACAACCACTTTGTCTCACTTTTATCGATCTGAAGAAAGCCTTTGATTCAGTGGAAACAGAAGCGGTTATAGAGGCTCTGGATAACCAGGGCGTCCCTACTCGGTACATAATGATCCTTCGTGAGCTTTATAAAGATTTCACTACCAGAATATCTCCATTCTACAACAATATCACCATTGACGTAAGAAGAGGGGTTCGACAAGGCGATACAATATCGCCAAAACTATTCACTGCCACCCTACAAAACGTCATGCGAACATTAGAATGGGACGAAATGGGAGTGAAAATTGACGGTCAACAATTAACCATCTTCGCTTTGCTGACGATATCGTTCTCATAACACCAAACATCAGCCAAGCGGAACGAATGTTGACTGATTTCGATAACGCCTGTGGAAAGATTGGTCTTCAACTGAATCTAACAAAACAATGTTCATGAGGAACGGATGGGTTTCTAATGCCCCATTCACGCTCAACGGAACGACAATTTCCGAATGCTCCAGTTACATCTATCTAGGTCGTGAAATCAACATGATGAACGACCTAGCCCCAGAGTTGAGCAGGAGGAAACGAGAGGCTTGGGGAACGTTTATGAGCATCGAAGATGTAGTGAAGAGGACAAAGAACATTCGACTCCGTGCCCACCTTTTCGACTCGACAATTATCCCTGCCCTAACGTATGCAGCAGAAACCTGGTCGCTACGTAAGCAGGATGAAAGATCACTTGCCGTTATCGAACGCGCAGTCGAAAGGTCGATGCTAGGAGTATCTCGTATTTCGCAAATGAGACAAAGGATCCGAACTTCCGACCTACGTCAACGATCGAAAATCAGAGACGCCGTTCTACACGCCAGGTTATCGAAAATAAGGTGGGCCGGGCACGTGATGCGCTTCAACGACAACCGATGGACGAGAGCCGTTACCGAGTGGATTCCTCGGGACGTCAAGCGCTTCAAAGGAAGACCACTGACCCGTTGGTCCGATTTCTTCACGAAAGCGTTAGAAGAAAGATATGATGCTCAGCGAATTCCTAGAGCGAGGAGGACCCACTGGGCTATTCTTGCACGCGGTAGGGAAAAATTGAAGAGTTGCTGGTACCCGCTCGAGTCACTCGACGATCAACGGGACGACAGGTGATACAGGTCTATTTCGTTATGAAACTCTTCATTGGGAGACCTTCACGTCCACCGTATAGAGTAAGCTTTTGGAATTTTGAGTTACCATGGATGGTTTGGGTCGTCATGATAAACTCACAGAGCCTCTTACCCCATTTATTCCATTCTAGTCCGTGGGTCCCAACGTTGTAAACTTCAGACGTTCTTCTAGGTCCAATTTTTGCGTTAAAATATCCATCAATGACCTTAAAGAATGTGTGGTCTTCTCTAAAAAAATTTTTCGAAGCCCATTTAGAGCGCTACGATCTCGGCTTCATCATAGCTTGTCGTGGGTGTATAAGCAATGAAGACGGTCAAAGCCGGCATTGAACCACATCGTTTCAACGGTAATCGTCCGATCCGAGTTATAGTTGTTCAAAGAAATTGATATTCACGGTTAAATCGATTTGACGAGGATGCCAACGCAGCCGACACCACTGCTATCACATGTTCCGTGGAGCGGTTCTTCTTCTGTGTCATAAACACCGTGAAAAGGATAGCGTCTTCTCGTCTCAGCTAGGCCAATGACGTCGTACCTTACCCTTCCTGCTTTAATCAATAAGGCGTTAATTTTGGCGTTTGCATAGATGTAGGCCTGCGGCGCCTTTGCGGTGGAGCAAGCTCAGGTCCCAGATAATCATAAAGGGCCGAAAAACGATTGCAAGTCATGATTTTTGCTACTACGATCATGCCGAGGCTTAGTGAGTCAGTCTTCGAGTCATTGCTGTGTGTACCTGCTATGATACTTCTTCTCAACTATGGAGCATTTTCTAGAAATGGTTTTCTAAAAGCACTATTAAACATAGATTCACTTTCTGAGAGTCTGCTAAATTTCTGAAATAAATGTTTGAGACTGAACTCCCACCTTCATCCATGGTTAGATCAAGAAGAAGTTTTTGACAATTCATTGGTACGTAAGTGGTTTTAATTTCAAGTTGACCCAAAATGCCTGAGATGACAGCGTCAGGAAGTAGTGCACTGCGGCCTTGACGTTCGAGAACATCGAAAACCTGAACAACAGATTCTGCCATTAAATCAAGAAATTCATTTGGACGCTTCCCCACCCCGAATCATGATAAGCAATGAAAGCCATGTTAGTACTAGGAGGGATAATCGATAGAAGATTGAGGTCCATTTCTAACATTTGCGAAGAAAAGGTAGAAGATTCGAAACTTATGAGTTTGACCTTACTGTTTGCATTACAAGACGTGAAACAAATCCCTGAGCTTGATCCATGTCAGTTGCTATGCCAGATACACGGGCATCGGGTGTGGCAGAATAAACCATGGCAACAGGCAAAGTGAAACCGGAGACGTTGAAGGTCCTAGTCCTTCCTGCAACGAAACTTCGTAGTTTTCTTGAGAAGAATAGTCAGAACTGAACCACTGTTTTAATTGTCTTCCAAAGTTTTTCTTCCTCTTCATTTTAGAATGCGAAGATTTTTTGCCTTTCTTTCAGAGATCTGGTAATCAGTCATTCGACAGCTTGATCACTAAGAGTTTCAATGGTTTACCATCTTATCAAAGCAACTTTTTAATGCGTTGTATTAGCAGAAATAAAAGTTGCTCAATACTAGAGCATTTCTCTTTGCAGAAAATTTTTCCTTAGACTTCTACTATTAAGTTGATAGCATAATACCAAAAGTTAACTTTTGAAAAGTATCTTTTAACACGCTGTGGTAGCCAAAGGAAGACTGGAATTCGATCTATGAGCGCACTCTTTGCTTTTCTACGTAGATGGAATTTCGGTAAATCGACACTATGTCACCGCGTTTGGCAAGACAACGATTATTTGAATAGCATAATTTTGAATAATTCTGAGGCTAAATGTGCAAAAACTTTATGATCAGACCTGTTGTTTCGAGTTGAGACCTCTCTTAAATTTCAATATGCCTGATTACTGTTGTAGGCACTTGCACAGGATGAATGAAACTTTATCCACCAGGCCTTTAGCTTGGTGCTGCCGAATTTCCTCTAATACTAACCTGTGGTGCCTCTACCGTGTTGCAGCCATTAGAAATGGCTACTTTGTGCGCCAAGCTTAGGAACGCTATCTTATTCTTTTCCTGTGCACACACTAACAGCTGTTCGAAACATGTTTTTCATAAGTGCACATTTTGTGTGCGATAGATGAGAAGATAGGTAATGGACCAGGACGTTTTTGTTGCTTGGCTTGCGGTATCATTTTGTGTTGTAGAAGTTGTTGGACAAGTTGACTTGAGCGCTTAAAAGTGGCAGCCAATTTAACTCAGGTTTCCCACGGGTGAACTTTATGTATTCTGACTGACTATTTAACACCTCAAAACATTTGCCCATCTCCTCTTGCGTTGAGAAGATATCAAAGCAATTGTCTAAATACCTAGCGTAGAGTAACTGCTGGAGATCCATTATTGAGACCTCTGCTTTGGACATAAAAGCGATAGCAAAGGTAGGAGCTAGTCGATGTTCCATTGCCAGCCCTGTGATCTGCGCAAAATAATTCCCAGAATATGCAAAGAATGAGCAGTTAAGGCACTCTTTTAAGAGAGCCATGACCTGCCGAATGGAGAAGCCATACATGCTCGTGGTTCCTTCGTGCTCCGTTAGAAGCTCGCATATGGCTTGCATTGCGGACACATTCAACACGTTTGTATAAAGGGCTGTCACCTCGGAAGATTCCATTACTTACACGTCGTTGGGAGACGCGTTACGTAGACGATCTAAGAACATTCAGGTATTGGAGTTAGTCTGGAATGTGTCTTAGTTGTTGGACCAGTATTAAGTTTAAAAACCACATTATTCTATCCGTCGACTCGTCCACACAGCTGATTATGAGTCTAACTTTGAAATTTGATGGATCAGTAGACGTAGGATCACCAGTAAATATCAACTATTGAGTTTTAATAAGTAAATACGAAACGGGGCATGATGGTTGGTTGAGTTTAGCTGAGAAGTAACGGGAAGGCTTTGAACCGGCTGAACTTGCTATTGTTACCCATTCACTATTCAACTTTCGATAAAGTTCTTGGAATTCCTTATCAGATGGTGGACGATAGAGTGTAATGTCGTCTAAGTGTTTCTTCATTATTTCAACATCCAACTGATGGGGAATTACCACGAACTACCCTCCCTTATCACTAACTGATAGTCTAATGGTTTTAGACTTTACTAGCTCCCGTATCTGTCGCATCTGCGTTGATGTTAAATTGGAACAAAAGTTTTTCGCACGATAGTGATTAAGGAGTCTAATAGTCTTATCCAAAAATATGCGAGAGTTGACATATACCTTGTTATTAGGGGCTTGCTACCTAAGGAGCACTCCAAGAAAAGGCATTGTTGGTGATGCCCCAAATTTTGTTGATCTTGCCTGTTAGATGTTCTATTCTGGTAGCGGAGGCTATCTTGAAGCTCTTGTAAACTGCACGCGATTCTACTCGGCGTTTTCTTAGAAATTGGTTGCGCTGGTGAGAAACTTGGGCCCACTTCCAATAGCTATCGCGCATTATCGGGAAGAGTCACGCCTTCTAATAAGATGACCCTTGATTTTCCTGGCACTTATCAAAACTCATAGTTGGTGTGCACTGATGATCTTATGTCTGCTGATCCACGTGTCGAATGAGCCCGCAATGCAAGCCATATGCGAACTTCCAACGGAGCACGAAGGAACCACGAGCATGTATGGCTTCTCCATTCGCCAGGTCATGGCTCTCCTAAAAGTGCCTTAACTGCTCATTCTTTGTATGTTCTGGGAATTATTTTGCGCAGATGAGAGGGCTGGCATGGGAAAACGACTAGCTGTGACCCTTGCTATCGCTTTCATGTCTAAAGTGAAGGCTCCAGTAATCGATCTCCGGCCGCCACTTTACCGTAGGTATATAGGTGATTGCGTTGTTGTCTACTCAACACAAGAGGAGATAGACAAATGTTTTGAGTTGCTGAAAAGTCAGTCAGAGACATAACGTTTGCGCGTGAGAAGCCTTAGTCAAATTGGCAGACATTTTTAAACGTACAAGTCAACCTATCCAAGATCTCCTAAAACGCAAAATTACATCGCAAGCCAAGCAACAAAAGCATCCTGGTCCATTACCTATTTTCTTGCCATCGCACACAAAATGCGCGCTCATGAGAAACATGTTTCGAACACCTGTTAGTGTGCATAGGAAAAGAACAGAAGATAGAGTCCCTAAGCTTGGCGCGAATAATGGCCATTACTTATGGCTACAGCATGGTAGGGGCTCCTCAGTCAGGATTAGAGAAAATTCGGCAACCCCTAACGGAAGGCCTGGCAAGGATAAGGTTATATTCACCCTGCCCTTTATCTCTAACGGAGTGAGTGCAACAGTCAAACGATGCTTAAAAGAGCGTGTTTGGATAATTCGGTATCAGTAACCGAGATACTACAGAATACACTAAAACGCCAATTAGTGCGCAACTGACAGTATGACTGCCTCTGCGAAACAAAGACTGCAAAGTTTGCCTAAACGGCAGAGACGGCGAATGCATGAGAGCTTTCATAATTTACCCGATCTCTTGCGAGGCATGCGGGAATAAGTACATTGGCAAAATGGGTAGACCACTCTGCATCCGCGTGAAAGCGCACATAGCTGGGAAACGTAACTCCTATCCAGAACCCAACTAGGCACGCATAAGGAACAAAAGCATAAAGTGGCAGATTTTAACGCAAAATTCACTGTCCTTGCACAGGAACCAAAGACATCCGTGCGTAATACTTTGCAGGCTTTTTGGATACATAGTAAAGACCCAAAAATGATCCGCAAAAAGGGGTGTCTCGTAATAACGCGTGACCTCGCACCATACCTCTGGCTAGTCTTCCCTGCCTGAGCCAGAAAGAGTTCCATCTGCGCACTGACTCTAAGTGGCAGGTCTTTAATGAATAATTGAAAGAACTAAAACATTTAGAAGGTGAGTGGGTGTTTGTGATTAAGTTTTAACTGTGTAATCCAAAAAATCGCTTCTTACGTTTTCTGCTAATGTTACGGAGGATTTCAACTGAATGATTTGCAAATCAATTTACCCTTTCCAGGCTCTGAAGATGGCTAACCTTGCCGAAATGTAAGCCACAACGATTGTTATAGTATTTGTGCTGTATATATGCTTCACTGTATTATACTGCATTACTAGTATCACTTGAGACTGCTGAACTGAAGTACTACTGATATGTTCCTACTATGCAGAGGTTACCTGATGGTCGGTGTTGGGAATTACCAATTACATTGTTGAAATTCTCGAGATCTAAGCCATAAAGTTATTACTGAATATTTGATAAAGCAGAAAGCGCAGTTTTTCCAAGAGGCTGAAATAAGGTACGGATAATGGAAATAATTCCAATGTTAATTCATTACCTTGACCTGGTGGCATCACTCCACATCCCATCGTTGTCGCGAATGTGACTAGTAGCAAAATAATAGTAGGGTCAGTCCGAAGTCCCGTCATTTTGTTAGGATACTTATTTTTGGCTTCTCAGAATTCAAGAAAATATTGTAGACTCAACTGAAAACAAATTTTCCATTTATCAGACCGTTCAAAAGACGAAAACGAATTTGGCACTCAGTAATCACATGTAAATGAGTCCTTCTTGGTAGCTCTTTGACTTTTTTATATGAACGAGAGGTTGTTCAGAGGCTAACGTACTGTGTTCAAAGCTCTTTATTCGACTGACTTCACAGAACTTGCTCAAGAACAACAATAGTCTAATGAACTAATAACATGTTTTGAGCATCTTATGAGATTTGATACGGAAATTATGTAGCATAAGACGGCTGCTGTTTCGCCCTCCCAGGCTCTCCAGTAGCACGGTGCTTTTTGATTGGTCACTGCAATGTTGGGGATTTTATTACCTGATTTGATTGTTCGGCATCGACTCCTTTATATGTAGAGTATGTCCCTCTGCAAGGGATCGGCTGAACCTAAAGGCAACGTGTTACTGCTGAACTTGAAAGGGCTAATGAGCACCTGTGTAGTATCGTATAAGTGCAGGCTCAGACCTTATGAAAGGCTCGAAACATGTTATCAGATTATCAGATTACTATTGTATTCAAGCGTCGAGACATCTTTTGTGACACATTCAGCTATTCAGAAACACATGGCGAATATATATGAGTAAGCTAAGTGCATTTCCTTCTTGAACACAAACTCTAGTGAATGCACCAGTTTCTCAATTGTTGTGACTCAGTTTCGGTCTCGCCTTCGCATTTCTGCTGCCGCGGCATTATTTCCGACATTCGCGAAAATATTTGTAATCGACAAAACGACGAAAATGTAAGTGCATCTTCAAGGAACATTGTTCAAAAGAAAATATCGAATAACAGAAGCGAAGCTTAACCGGGTGAGGAAAATTTTTGGTGACGAAAAATCAAGAAGTAGAAATTGTGTTTGCTAAACTTTGATGTTCTCATCAACCCTGCGCATTTAGTACACTTATGAAATCTCTTTGTTGACGAGGGGCCGAGTGATAGTCGAGACAAGATCCATAAAATTTCCCTGAAAGATTCACAAACGAGCTGAGAATGAGATGTTATTGAGTATCTACCAGTTCGAACAATCAGAAGTAAAATCGTGTCAGAACTGATGTGAGAAAGAAACAACTGCATCAGAAAGCATCAAATGTTGTCGTGAGGCACAAGAATCCTGCGTTTAATGAACTGGCAGTTATCGACATAAAAATGTTAGTGACTTCATATGAGCGCGAGTGACGTGACGCTGAATAGAAGCTACCTTAATCATCTTTTAAACATTCCAATCCTCAGTTAAAATGGATGTTTGTAGAATGTCGTCAATTTCTCTATGATGTGCAGATAAAACAGAGCTCGTTGCGCATCCGTGTAATGAATTATATGGTTAAACTCGGCAATGGTTTTCCACATTTCTGTAAATGTTTTGGAAAGAACCATCAAAAAATCTTTGATGAAGGTTGCTTGGAATAAGCGATAAATACTACTGATGTCTTATCCTACGCTTTCGAAGCAATCCGAGATGAACTATGTGATAGACTGTGTTTGATTTCCTATTTGTCAGGTAGTAAATGTCCTTCCGATCAAGAGGGTAGGCCACTATGATGATAGCATTGAGATGGATTTAACTGCCGGCACAAAGAAAAATTACTCTGTCTAGAAATATTACCTCGAAACCTAAATCTTCATATGTAAAAACTGTTATACTACGCCTCAAGGTATACGCCGTTGTTATTCATGAAAACATAACTAAGGCAGAACACTATTTAGCCTCAACTTGTGGTTTCAGCTCAAATGATCGAGACGGTGATCACTAATATTAATGACTGTTCATTACTACTCCAACAATTTAGTGACTGGATACACATAAACTCATACACTACTTCACAGAATTACTTTTAAAGAACGACAGTTTGAAGTTATTACTCCGAAAAACCTTTCAAGCAGGATTCTGCAGAAAAGAAATCTTATTGAAAAGGTTTCAAGCCTTTATTCGAGCGATATTACACTCACAGTTAAAAAAGGCAAGTTTCATCTCGATTTCAACACGTTAATAAGAATTATTCAATTGGAAGGTGATGATTCAGTTTTGTTCAATATTATGAAATGTTCAGGTCTGCTATGAAGTCTGTTACGACATTTATACAATGCTAGACAGCTGCTGCGTCGCCAAACGTGTCATCGTACTATCAGATTACTATTATTTTCAAGTTAGGTCTGTATAAACAGTCGAAAGTGGAGGTGTGTTTTGCTTGTATCGCAAACAACATATCGCAAAGACCATTACCGCCGTAGAATCATTGTCCCTGCTACTAGTCTTTATGACCAGTGAAATGAGTAAGTGTTTCCGTGTTGTGTCAGCTCCGTCATGGCAGGTTCCGTGTTGTAGCAGTTCCGTGTTGTTCTAGCTGAATCGCTGAACGAAAAACAACTTCGCAGCATTCATCTTGCACTTAAATACAGTGCTATGCCAAGCCGGCGAAAATCAGTCAATATTTTATGGAACTGTTTCACCGATGTGCATGTGAACAGAAATGTTACACGGCGTTAATTCATGTGGATTGCTGTCTATAAGGCGTTAGTCACTCGAGTGTAAATGGAGTATGAAGAGCAACGCTGGGGACACTATTTCATTTGTACAATGCCACACACTACTTAATTGATTGAAAAACAAAACTCAAAGTAGCACCTTTGGATTATTATGATTCTGAGGAAGGGGAAAGAGGCGAATATTGACCATGAAAAACGTTAAAAAACCATGTGTAAGATCATCGACGAAGTAGAATCATGGAAATTCATACAATGGTTCAGAAAACATTGAAATCGAACGCCGTTGATTATTTAAGAACGATACACCGTGAGAAGGTAGCAGGCCTCATTTTGTAATTCCTCAGTCTCTTTAGTACTGCGTGACACATTTTGACATACGTCGTGTGGCGTCGCGTCTTTGGACGAATTGCTATTGGCGTTGGCCGCTATGAAAATATGAAAAGAAATTTATAGATTTAAGCTTCATGAAGATGTTATTTTGTACCAAAAGATGGACTCTCGTAAGACTCCTACAAGATTTTCATTAAGAAAATCTCCATACACCCTGGAAATCTTGATGTCCGATCGAGAAAACCACAACTTTGTGAAAAGAAGCATATTTCCAACTCTGTTAAGCATTGCTCATTTTGTTTCCGCGTAGGTAACAAGGTTGTATGACAATATTCATTGAGCAGTTAACGTTTCGACAGTAGCGTCGTCTTCAAGGCTTGGAAAGATTAGGTTGTCCACAATCCAGTCAGTCAGGTGCTTCCATTAATCTTATAGCAAATCACCAGACCAGATTTCAATTGCATCAACCACAAAATCAACTTTCAATATAGTCATTTCTTTTATGAGTCTTCCACTGGGCAGTCTAAGTGGAAACCACTAATCAGAGGTCGCATAAACTTATAATGTACCTCACTTATCAAAACAACAGCCTTGTGTACTGTTTCATATCGAGAGCGATTGCTAGGCATTCTGCTCTACGAATCATAGTTGGTTTGGTGGTATTAATTCAAGACTTTTCTAAAGTCTTCCGCACCTATATTCAATGTTCAAGCCTATGGATGGTAGTTTTTATGTAGAAATTCACTCCGTTATGCGCCTTTGTCTTATGCGTGCCCAACAGGGTGTTTGCGTGAGTGTTACGTTTGTCAGCTAGGTGCTTTTGTATGCGGACATAGAGTAGCCTACGCGTTTCGCCAATATATTTTTCTCTACACGCTTTGCAAAAGATTAGGTATATTGCTTCTACGCTCATGCAATTACCATCTCTACGATAACGGTTACAGTGCGAACTGGTATTGAAAGCCAAGTAATAGGAATATCCTAGTTCACTACATCTCCTCCCATCCCTCACATCCAAAAAAAAAAGCGTTAGTAAGAAACATGTTTCGAACAGCCGCCGTTGTGCATATTGAAAGAGAACAGAAAGTAGAGTTCGTAAAATTTGCCTGGGAAATAGCCATCTTCAATAGTTACTAATTTGTAGCGCCTCGGTTTAGGTTTAGAGGAAACAGCATACCTCCAAACAAATATCTATACAAAGCAAGTCCTTTCTTTTGGAACGTATAAGTACTTCTAAAGCGCTGTTTAAAGAAAGCAGGTGTGGAGAAATCGGTGACGATCACTGGAGCACCACCTAACACTATCAAGTGTCAATAAGTTCGCAACCGCTTATTTGACCGTCTTTGTACAGCTTATCAGTGCCAAATACGCTCTAACGGCAGAGAGGGTGATTGCTCTCTTGCAAAGCGTGCGGCGATAAATATATTGGCGAAACGGGTAGGCTCACTCTATGCCCGCAAAGAAGAACACCTAGCTGAGTTCAATAAAATCATCAGAATCTATAAAAAACATCATATCAGTGCTAAAATAACGAAGTGAAAATCATCAGATCCTTTCTGGTACCACGCATACGTATATATATATATATATATATATATATATATATATATGTATATATGTATATATAGTATATGTAGACTATGTATATACATATACATACATGTACACGTACTTGGATAATTAGGCAGTCCGTCTTGACGAACCGAGCAGACCCCAGCACATTTTCGACTCGTCTCTCTCTTCTCACGAATGACGTCCATGGTGGTGGTATGACTCGAGCATGGCGGCTACCGCGAGTTTCGTACCGCAATCTGTAAAATATAGGCAGCCGCGGTGTATATACATATATATATATATATATATATATGTATATATATGTATATATTTTATATATATGTATATATATGTATATATTTTATATATATATATACATATATATATATGTACATTGGCTACCAGAAGCAAAGTGGAACGCAACGTAATGCGCATGAACGGCCTCCGACGGACAGGAGCCGTTACCATCCGAATTTCTCGAAATGTCAAACGCTCCATAAGAAGACGACCCACCAAATCGTACGGTTTCTTCACAAAAACCCGAAAAAGATGCGATGCTTAGCGAGCCCCTAGAGCAAGGATCACCCACTGGGCTGCTCTTGCACATGATAAAAAAAAATGGAAGTGTTGCTGATACCCACTCGAGTCACTCGACGATCAACGGGACGACAGGTGATATAGATGGTATATATATATATATATATATATATATATATATATATATATACACACATACATATATATGCATATATATACATGCATGCATATATATAAACTACTTTATCAAATTTCTCAAAGCAATCTCGTGTTCAGATGTCAACAAGGCGAGAGATAAGCACCTGACAACAGCTCTTTAGGTGAGAAAAGAAAAGCGAAAACGGTAGGGAAGGGGGTAATTAGGAAGCGTTTCCAACAAGCACTTTCGTGTTTATATGTTTTTCTGGTCTCTTCCTTAACATTTGATTTTAGGCTATATATGGAGAAGATCGTTGTATGGAGGTTTCTGATGAAGAAAAGATTTCCTCGGAAGAAAACTGCATACTGCGGATATGTAATGGAGGACACATAGCATTATATTTGAGGAATACAGAAAGCGCTTCTTTTATGAATAAGATAACAGATATCTGCTTTGAAAAGAGAAGTAGAACTTTGAAAAGTGAAAATTCAGAAGACGGAGACGACAGATTTTCTGTCGATGAAAGGACGGGAAATATTAAAGTGTTGCTCAAGAGATGTAAGACTGATGAAGAGCAGAGGAATCAGTAGGGTATCAACTCCACGGTGAATCATTTGGCAGCAAGTGAAGATAGGCGAAATTTACCACCCAATGAAAGGCAGGAAGATTTAGTGTAGCGTCAAAGTATTGGTTTCCTTGGGGTGCTCATAATCGCAATCTTGATAAAGCCAGTGTATGCCTAAACTATAGAGCTGTTCTACTCCAGCATGGACTCAGTAATCGGGATTCTTATTTGCTCTGTTCAAGGCCATTTTTGCTTGTTTAAACTCCAAATTTGAGGCTCAGATTGGGGCTCTTTCATCGATCACATATAATGTCACCCGATAAGGTTTCCAAATCTTCATCGATAATGACTACATCAGAAAAGTCCTTCGAAGCGGTGATGAAACTGACCAAGAGGTGAAGTATCTGGAGCTTGGTACACTCTATTTTATTGTATGTTTAAAAAACTTAAGGTTGCTGCACAGAGAAACAGAAGGTGATAAATTTTGACGGGAGCTCGAAAGACAATCAGAAAATTCTTGTGTCAAAAGAAATTAGTCTCAATGAATATATTGCAAAAATTAGAGCAGTAAGGTGTTCCAGTTTGAAATTTTACAGCGTGATGTAACTGGATTGGTTTCAGACTATAAGTTGTCTCTCACCTTATTTGCAACCGAATCTCGCATTGTTATTGAGGAAATGTGAAAAGTATTTTAGTCAGGAGTCATTCGCAATACGAGAGTTTCCAACTAGAAAATCACGAAAACGGGTTGAGGCAACTCAGAAGAAATTACCGAGAAATTATTTTTTAGGCGCGAGATATCAATCCATATTCACCTTCTCCATTTTTTGATTGCTGATCCTTCCATGGACTTCTTGTAATGTACACGACACTTTATTTTGGAGCATTGATTTTCATGTGTATATTAACTGTAAATTTGAAAGGAAAAGTATAAAGGCTTTAATTGGGCTGTTGAGTTTTCATCTCATCAGTTTTCACCGTGCTAATATTTCGAATCGAACATTGTTTATTTTGTAATTGTTGTTACGTGTGCTTATCTCGTTTCACTGCTTCAATGAACGATGCCGTGTGAGATGATTTGCGGAATTCATCCTAAGCTTGAAAGATTCCCACCTTTCCGCACAAGTGGGAGTTTTAAGCTCTACATTATTCGATTATGTTGAAATCGTCACTTTAATGAGATTTAAATACATAATGTGATTGGTAAAGGATGATTGTTCCTACCATTAATTAATTTAAGACTCGATTTTCAGCATTACTTTGGCAAGATTTGACGCCGACAGTTTTTGAGGTGTGAGACAAGAAGTGCTTACTTATTCGCAAATCTTTGTAAAATTTGTTGTAGAGATCGTGACTTGATTATCAATTCCCATAATAAATACGCTTCTCTTTTACCTGACCACACAATCCAACATTTAGTTCATTGCCAGCCAGCCTTATGATATGGACTTTGGTTCATCGCTTCCATCAGATAGTGACAGACGTGTATATCTTTATAATCCATCGGATCATTGAAGTTTTTATTTCACTTCTCAAAACCTTAATCATCAAGTATTTCCTGAGTGCGAGCAACTTTTGTGTGCACCGTTTTTGAGCTCTTCGACAACGTCATAGGCTATTTAAATTCATACTGAAGTTTGACAGACTAATACATGACATGTTTGAGATCATTTTATTCTCTCGAGTCCAAAAGAATGAGGTTGCTATAAATATATTTTAAACGTTACAGCATAGGAAGCTGTATTATATCATGCTAGCGCGAAATTAACTGCGGTTTCACACCCTACTGAAACGTAATCTCAAAAAGATCAGTTTCGATGATGGTACTTCCCATAAGTTTTTGTGAGGTTAGTGCAAAAGCAGCCGCGGTTTATGCACTGTTGAAATGCGTTTCCTTTATACAACTTCTCAAACCACCACTGCACACTAAGTTCTTTAGCAGTCCCAGGGCTAAATACGTGTTTATGTTGAGGATACTATCGAAAATCTCGAGATTCAAGCTATAGAATAACTAATAAAGCGCAAAGATAATTCAAAATACTTTTTTTCCCAAGGGCTGAATAGGGTAAGAGTAGCGAAATAGTACCTTTTTGTTTGCGATTTTTTTTCAGCTACCATTATGGAAAGTATAAAATCAAAATCTGTCACATTGCTGTCATGTAATATACTGCTTTTCTCTGATTAATCAACACCCAGTTTATTAATGCTGTAAGCAATAAATACCGGTCTAATGAAAAGGCTTTTTTGAGCACATCGCAGGACAAATTCAGTTTCCGCCAATAGTGGCAGATGCCGAGAAGTTTGACCCAAACGGACCTGATGCCAGCATTCGAATCGCTCTGTTCACTACATTTTGCCACATAGCTCCGACTAATTCGCCACGATGATGTTTGTGGTCTGGAATTTTCCTCTACAAAACGAGTTGATATAAAAGAAAGCTGTCCAAACCATAATAGTTCCTGAAATTGACGTGAGATTCGTGGGTATAGCGGCTATTACATTCATGTCTATACCACATAGTTTATCTTCCTTCGCAGTACAAAGTCCCGTCACGTGTTGTCCTTGTTGATGCTGGTTTGTGGATTATTCATCTTCACTGCAATAAATTATGAGATCTAGAAAGCCACCCTCCTCGATGCAAGAAAGCTGAAAAAAATTTTAAGCATGAACTTTCTACACGTGCCTTAAGTGTAAAATCATTGCATGGAGAGTGTTTTGCACTCAATTGCTCTTGGCTGATATCGTTAATTATCTCTTTTTAATTGTATCTATTATACCTTTCGTTTCGAGCGTTTTCTTGAGACCACGCTCAAATTTCAATATGCCTATTTCGTCATCTCTTTATAGAATGTGGGTTCCCTCTGATAGTATTGCTAAAGACGAAGGGTGCGGCCCGACTGATGAGACTGTCAAGGTCGAAACATGTGTATCGGGATCTATAAGCTGCCCTATAATAGATCACATGCATGGCGTAAAAAATGATCATCAGGCAGATCAGAATTATTTTGATTTACCCGGTCTAACTGTGGTATGATATTATGGATAAATTCAATGATGATGAAAGATGTGCAAAACGTCACACCATCGCGAAAAGCGATTAAATAAGAAGAAATCTGCTTGATCTTCTAATACCTATTATCTATCAACGTGACTGAGTTCAATGTCGACATTGACTACTTAAGCCAAACCGTTGGCGGTTGGTTGGTGGCAAATAGATGGGTTGAAGCGTGAAATGAAAGTTGGCAAAGCGGGCGTCGGTAGTGCAACGCATGAAAGTGTCCGCGGATACGGTAAAATGCTGTTAGTCTCAACTAACACGGAAGTATTGCACACCACTCACCGTAATAGAAAATACTAAACTCAATTCTACTTTTCAACGAATGTTATCTTTCCACTTCGTGCCTTCTAAATAACTTGTAGTACTGTAAATTCACCCATTTCCGTAGCTACATTAAGAACGACTTTCTGGTACAGCAATGGCGCATAAGTAATTTTAACTTCAACTTGACTCAAAATGGCCGAGCTTATGGCGTCAGGCAGGAGTGCAGAACGACCTTCGCGCTCGAGAACGTCAAAGACCTAAAAAATTTCACTTCGCCAGTTCGGATAGTTTACTTGAGAGTGTTGTAAGCAAGATTATCTAACACAATGAAAGTTATTTCAGCGCTGGGAGAATGACAATTGTCGGAGGCTATAAGCTCATCTTCTCTGTCTTTCTAAAATCTGCAAGAAAAACGCCCGAACTCTGTGAGTTGCAGACTCACTGTTTGCATTACAAGACGTTGCACAAATGCTTGAGCTCCACCCGTGTCAGCTGCAATGCCAGGGACGCGGGCCCGGACCTCGGGTGCGTTAGAATAGACCATCGAAACAGGCAAAGTGAAGCCAGAGCCGGTGAACGTTCTAGTGTTTGCTGCGACAAATTCTCTTTATTTATGTGTTGAATAATCATATAATCATGCTGCCATTCCGAATCAATTTCATTTTTTCTAAATTCGTTTTTCCGATAAAAAGCTAAATTTGTCGAACTCTAAAATTTTGATAAAGCGTCAAAAATGTGTTAGACTTATTCATTCTTATAAAGCTTACAGATTTACATACAAAATTGGAAATATCTGTAGTGCAAAAACATTCTTTTGTGTCACTACCTTGACTCGCAGGCATTACTCCACATCTTAGCACTGTCGAGATGCAGCTAACAGCGAAACCATGGAGAGAGTTGTCGCAAGTATTGCCATCTTCATGAGATTTTTATTGTTGTTTCTCAATGGCTAAGAAAGTATTGTAGACTCATCTAAAACATTTTCTACATTAGATCTATTACAAGACACGATTTGACACTCAGCACTTATACGTCAGTAATGCCGGCGCTGATAATCCGTTCAATTCTCCAGAAGCTGCTTTATAAGCCCTCTTCCGACTTAGTCTGCTGCTTCGAACCACACGGGAATCGCTTAATGAGGTTGAGTGAATGTCCAATGTTAGGTGACAATGAGCTGCTTGAAAGAGACCACTTAGAAATCCCAGTGAGCGCACCTGTCCCTCAGGTTGGCATCTCAAAAACACTTTTCGTTTTTTCACTCCAGGTGCGAAGACATTAAATCTTGTTTTTTCCAAACATAAAATCGTCGTACTTGGAAAACATAAAAAATAAGACAGCATCAATATGAGAAAATTTATGAAGGAAGAAATAATTAGTAAAAACGAAACACAACATACGCTGCGAAAAGTTCTTGGCAACAGTTTACAAAAAGCACAAATTGCGTTCAGCAAACGTTGGTGATTTCATTAGCCTCTCACCTTCCGTACAAAAAACCTGCTTTGTTGATAGAGGAGACTTTTAAAAGCTAAAAGGAAAAGGCTCTCGGCGTTGATCAATCCCTAAGAGATGCGTCATGCATTCGTCTTCAGTTGTTAACTTCATTTAGGGCGATTGAATGCGTATCTGGCCTTTACAAGGACTTGCGGTGCCACCCGTTGTACCAAGTTAGAGCTGGTTCTTCTCCTAGACAAGTCTGAGACCTGTGTGGTAGCAATTTACCAACCTCGGAGGGATGGATGGCTTGGTAGCCATGAGCGCGATATCGAATGTGCATTATAAATTCAAATTAACGACTCTGAGAAAGGCGAAGCGCGTTGAGCTAATGAATGTGTTTTAGCTAACTTCGTACTCTTCGCTCAATCTTCACAAAACTTATAAATCTATTCAGTCAACATCCCCTAGGTATCCCGTCCTTGTGTAAGGAGGAAGACCTAGTACTTGATGGATAATAAATTGAGAAATGCCTACTTCTTGATAATTTTCGGATTTTCTTCGAAAAGTAATGTTGTGCTCATGGCTAACCAAGCCATCCATCCCTCCGAGTTTGGTAAATTGCTACCACACAGGTCTCAGACTTGTCTGGAGACTTGCTTTTTTAAACGTTTTTCATGGTCAATATTCGCCTCTTTCGCCTTCCTCAGAATCATAATATTCCAAAGGTGCTTCTTTTGAGTTTTGTTTTTCAATCAATTAAGTAGTGTGTGGCATTGTACAAATGAAATAGTGTCCCCAGCGTTGCTCTTCATACTCCATTTACACTCGAGTGACTAACGCCTTATAGACAGCAATCCACATGAATTAACGCCGTGTAACATTTCTGTTCACATGCACATCGGTGGAAACAGTTCCATAAAATATTGACTGATTTTCGCCGGCTTGGCATAGCAACTGTATTTAAGTGCAAGATGAATGCTGCCAAGTTGTTTTTCGTTTCAGCGATTCAGCTAGAACAACACGGAACTGCTACAACACGGTAACACTTACTCATTTCACTGGTCATAGAAGACTAGTAGCAGAGACAATGATTCTAACGGCGGTAATGGTCTTTGCGATATGTTGTTTGCGATACAAGCAAACACACACCTCCACTTTCGACTGTTTTATACAGACCTAGCTTGAAAATAATAAGTAATCTGATAGTACGATGACACGTTTGCGACGCAGCAGCTGTCTAGCATTGTATAAATGTTCGTAACAGACTTCATAGCAGACCTGAACATTTCATAATATTGAACAAAACTGAATCATCACCTTCCAATTGAATAATTCTTATTAACGTGTTGAAATCGAGAATGAAACTTGCCTTTTTTTAACTGTGAGTGTAATATCGCTCGAATAAAGGCTTGAAACCTTTTCAATAAGATTTCTTTTCTGCAGAATCCTGCTTGAAAGGTTTTTCGGAGTAATAACTTCAAACTGTCGTTCTTTAAAAAGTAATTCTGTGAAGTGTGTATGAGTTATGTGTATCCAGTCACTAAATTGTTGGAGTAGTAAAGAACAGTCATTAATATTAGTTGATCCCAGTCTCGATTCATTTGAGCTGAACCACAAGTTGAGGCTAAAATAGTGTTCTGCCTTAGTTATGTTTTCATGAATAACAACGGCGTATACCTTGAGGCGTAGTATAACAGTTTTTACATATGAAGATCTAGGTTTCGAGGTAATATTTCTAGACAGAGAATTTTTCTTTATTTAGCGAAAAAAAGAGTCTTGCCTTGTGGGTGGGGCTGCGCGGGGGGGGGGGGGGGGCTCCTTTTCTAGACAACCCATAGGACGTGGGGGAAG
>JAHQIW010003282.1:0-36424 GCA_019055375.1 Parelaphostrongylus tenuis
AAAGCGAATTTCTAAGCTCTTTTTTTGATTCAGTAGTCATTAGATAGCGACTGAGAGATTGAGTGGTGAACAAAAACACGGCCTCAGGCGGGAATCGAACCCACGTTTCATCCTATCCGGGGACGTGTGCTCTACCACTACACCACTAAGGCACATTTGCCCGACCACTCATTCCTCAACATCTCAATGTTAGCTATCAGCCACCAACCTTTGACAGGTTTGGTCGGGTATGCGATTTCGCATTGTAAACCCAGTTGAGCTGATAGCTATTCTATTTACTAATACTTCGAAATTATAGTATTTTCACTGCTTTTTTCGCAGTGTTATTATTTTACTTATATGACTGAGAGATTGAGTGGTGAACAAAAACTAGTGTAGTGGTAGAGCACACGTCCCCGGATAGGATGAAACGTGGGTTCGATTCCCGCCTGAGGCCGTGTTTTTGTTCACCACTCAATCTCTTAGTCATATAAGTAAACATAATAACACTGCGAAAAAAGCAGTGAAAATACTATAATTTCATTAGATAGCTTCAATCAAAAGAATTCGAATGATACATGTTTTACAAAAGCTTTATGATTTCGCTGCAGCAGCAAAGAGAAAATTATGTTTGTCACTGAAACATTCCTCACTAAACAAAGTTTATCCTGAATACATTATTCGACCATTCTATAGCTTGGATCTCGGTAAATTCGATGATGTATTCGGTTTTTGAAAAACCTTTTCACGCTGCAACAGCCAAAGGAAAACTGAGTTTCGCAAGTTCGAATTGCAAGTGCGCATTGCCAATTGGAATTATTTATTCGAGCGGTATCACACAGGTAAAGATCCGACTTGCGCTGACAAAGGTCCATAACAAGGATAACAAATATCAAGAGTAGCCTCAAAACTATCGACCCAGAAAAAACGAAGATGCCGACACACCAGCGGAACAAATCGTGTCATCAAGCTTCTGATGGTATTCTAATGATCAGGAAGAAAGACATAAATTTTGCTATCTAGTCGTGGGAAAGGCGTTGCAGAGGCAACTTATAGAGCTGCTGAAAACGGAAGTAACACCGTAATACAAGCACCATCTCAATAAGTTCAACAAGTAAAGCGACAAAGAGCAGAGTGACCGAGCGCTTATGATACTCGCCGTGATGCAGCGCGGAACTGATCCGATCTCCCAAAACTCTCCGCCAGTCAACAACGATCGCCCTATGGAAAGCCACAACCGGGCTGCTTCGAGTGCACGGAGCTGCTCAACCAATAATTTGCGACGTTTAGGGACAAAAGATAAACTAATTGAATGCTGGAGACACTCTACCGCGCAGTGAAGGTTGAAGAAAATGCGAGACGGGTTGAGTAAAGTTCCAAAGTGCTCAGAAATGCATAATTCTCCTTTACAAACACTCTCGGCAGTCTACCGATGTACAAAGTCAGTGCTGGGTATCCTGCCAGACAATTCTGATAGCGGTCACCGATTCTGAAAAGATGTAAAGCTTGGTGAACCCTGAGCGATGATTCAACTATCAACCATCTAACGAAACTCTTTTCATCTTTATAGCTTTTAGCGGTGTTATGATGTTACAACTAGATACCCATTGATGTAGAGCGATGTGCAAAACTTTCGCGTCAGGCGGGACTAGAACCCGCACCTCACCCATTCCGGGAATGCGTGCTCTATCCGATACACTACTGACGCCCATTTTGCACATCGCTCTTTTCACGCAACAGCGCATCTATCTGTCAGCCGCCAGCCGTCAACGGCCGTAACAGATAGAGCACGCATTCCCGAAAAGAGTGAGGTGCGGGTTCTAGTCCCGGCTGACGCGAAAGTTTTGCACATCGCTCTACATCAATGGGTCTCAACCATCTATTAATCGATAACGAGTGTTAAATAGCATCACTAAGCAAAGCGACTCACGCGCTCATGTTGGGAGTTATATTCTGAAGAAATCAAGAAATGTGCAATTATGTGAATAAGAAAATGATTGGATAGTACAATGACTCGCTATTCAACAACATAGTAGGTAGATAGTCCATGGAGACAAAGCGCTGAAATTTCGGTGGCTGAAGAACTGATAGAAGATTCGGGAGAAACACAGCAAATCGCTTCTCATCTGAATGGCGATCCTTTTAAACCTTTCAAAATGGGCGGGCACTCACATGATTCAGTATTATTTCCGATAGAGAGATCCAATGATCGCAATATGTACGCAAAGTGCAATGATTAGATACAGTATAACGACAATGGTAATCACGCGATATATGCGGAAGTTTCATTAAATGGAAACAATGAAATTATTGGGAATATCAAATCGTAATACAATACTGTAATTTCATATGCGAATGTGAAAAAAGCAACAAAACGGGTGGTGGCGACGTGGATGCGAATAAAGAGAAAGTAAATATTTATTTCACAAAAACACGATATGCTGGTGCAATATGCATCGAACAAACGACACCATTTTCTAATAAATGAGATGTAGCATAGGAATCTGTAAACATGAAAAAATAAAGGCAAAGGTCATTATTCTTGTAATTGAAGCCGCATGTAAAATGAAGTCAGACTTCATACAGAACTTGACAAATCATTCGCTCGCCAGTCAACAGATCATTATGTTTTAAAGGCCTGAAGTTTCGGACTGACAGCACGGACTCGAAAAATCTGAGCATATTGTGGTACCATTAGACACTTCTGAGAACATCATTAGTTATATGCACCTTGTGAAATTTTCAAAATAATAAATTCTTCGATGTTATTAGAGAAAATTGAGGTTGAAAAATCCTCTCGAAAGTTGTTTATCTTCAACACTCAGTTTTCATTTTCATTCTAGCAGGTGCATACAGTAATATTATCAACCGGCACCAACTGTTTGAAGCTTTTCCGGTCCATATGATTCGTAGAAAGAGTAAGATGAATTTTCCTAATGAATTCGGAGGAACTACGGTCTATGTTTTGTCAAACTTCAATGCAACACGTTTTTGATCTGAGCTTCACATGACTTTCTAGGCTCCATACGTTTTCATGAAAAATAACAGGTTCGTCTGGGCAAGTGACATGATCACGGAATCCAATTTGCGCTTTTTTCTGCTTTAGTGTCAACCGACCAGAGGGAATATGCAATCGATCACTGATTTCTTTGTTACTTCTGAAAACTGAATGGAACTATTTCTATATGGGTCGCTTCAAGCCAACAAGGAACTGTAGAAATGATGCAATTCGATACGTGCCCGGCTGACGCAAACGTTTGCTGAGGAAAAGAGATAAAAAAGAGGAAAGAGAAAGCTAATCGTTAGAGCAAAAAAAAGAGAAAATTATGTCTGAAGCGAATCTATCGTTTTTAAGTAGCAGGAGGGGTATTTCTAACTGTGAATCAGTAAAAGATTCGGCACAATTTCCCAGTAGTATCGAGCTGACGTAGTTATTGTTTCTAAATGTTATTTGACACACCGTTACAAGAACAAATAAAACGATGAGTGTTCACTGTTGTCGATTGATTTTCATCGGATCCGCACACTTTTACATGCGTTTTCGACCAACATTTTATGTTCTACGTGCTTTTATGAACACTGATAGTTTTTTTTAGTTGGTCGTATGATTATGGAAATCCACTTCAACCTTTTTTTCATAATCGTAACATCGATCCGACTGCCTGTTTTGAGCCAATAGCATCATCTTTTTATAAGTTAACATAACATCAATTCTTTAATGTTAACTGTTGAGACTAGCACAATTTCAAGTGAGCTGGTCATTGAAAACTGGATCAATTGCGCTACCCAAAACTGCTTGGTTACTTCCTATCGTGACTGATGATTACTGACAACTTTTCCCTACTGAGACGTTTGCTGTACTCTCCGTAGGTGCCCTTTCAAGAAGAACTACTGCAAACGTAGATAAATGTGAAGAAAAACAATGAAAAGATGACGAATCACACCCTGAATATTTAATATCAACTTGTGCTAACACAGCATCGATATCGCACGTATTCGAATTGTATCATTTCTACAGCTGCTTGTTGGCTTGAAGCGACCCATGTAGAAATATTCCATTCAGTTTTCAGAAGTAACAAACAAATCAGTGATCGATTGCATATTCCCTCTGGTCGGTTGACACTAGAGTAAAAAAAAGCGCAAATTGGATTTCCGTGATCATGTCACTTGCCCAGACAAACCTGTTATTTTTCATGAAAGCGTATGGAGCCTAGAAAGTCGTGTGAAGCTCAGATGAAAAACGTGTTGCATTGAAGTTTAACAAAACATAGACCGTAGCTCCTCCGAAATTCATTAGGAAATTCATCTTACTCTTTCTACGAATCATATGAACAGGAAAAAGCTTCAAACAGTTGGTGCCTGTAGATTTATATTATTACTGTGTGCACTCGCTAGAATAAAAATTAAGACTGAGTGTTAAAGACAAACAACTTTCGAGAGGATTTTTCAAACTCAATTTTCTCTAGTAACATCGAAGAATTTATTATTTTGGAAATTTCACAAGGCAATATAACTAATGATGTTCTCAGAAGTGCCATCAATGCACTAATGGTACCACAATATGCTCAGGATTTTCGAGTCCGTGCTGTCAGTCCGAAACTTCAGGCCTTCAAAACATTATGATCTGTTGCCTGGCGAGTGAATGATTTGTCAAGTTCTGTATGAAGTCTGACTTCACTTTACATGCAGCTTCAATTTCCAGAATGATGACCTTTGCTCTTATTTTTTCATGTTTACAGATTTCCTATGTTACATCTCATTTATTAGAAAATGGTGTCGTTTGTTCGATGCATATTGCACCCAGCATAATCGTGGTTTTTGTGGAAATAAAATATTTACTTTTCTCTTTATTCGCATCCACGTCGCCACCACCCGTTTTGTTGCTTTTTTTACATTCGCATATGAAATTACAGTATTGTATGCATGTTTACAGTATTGATTTGATATTCCCAATAATTTCATTGTTTCCATTCAATGAAACTTCCGCATATATCGCGTGATTACCATTGTCGTTATACTGTATCTAATCATTGCAATTTGCGTACATATTGTGATCACTGAGATCTTTCTATCGGTAAAATAATACTAAATCATAAAAGTGCTCGCCCATTTTGAAAGGTTTCAAAGGATCGCCATTCGGATGAGAAGCGATTTACTTTGTTTCTCCCAAATGTTCCATCAGTTCTTCAGCCACCGAAATTTCAGCGCTTTGTCTCCATGGGACTATCTACCTACTATGTTGTTGAGTGGCAAGTCGTTGTACCAACGAATCATTTTGTTATTCACATAATTGCACACTTCCTGTTTTCTTCAGAATGTAACTCCCAATATGAGCGAGTCTCACTGCTTATAGATGCTATTGAATCACCGCTCAGGGTTCACCAAGCTTTACATCTTTTCAGAATCGGTGACCTGCTATCAGTGGCAGAATACCCAGCACTGACTTTGTACATCGGTAGACTGCCGAGAGTGTTTGTAAAGGAGAAATATGCATTCCTGAGCACTTTGGAACTTTATTCAATCCGTCTCGCAGTTTCTTTAATCTTCACTGCGCGGTAGACTAACTCCAACATTCAGTTCGTTTATCATTTTGTTCCTAAACGTCGTAAATTATTGGTTGAGCAGTTTCCGTGCACTCGAAGCAGCCCGATTGAGGCGTTCCATAGGCCGATCCTTGTTAACTGTCGGAGAGTTTTGGGAGGTGGGATCAGTTCCGCACTGCATCAAGGCGAGCATCATAAGCGCTCGGTCACTCTGCTCTTTGTCGCTTCACATGTTAAACTTATTGATATGATGCTGGTATTACGGTGTAACTCCCGTTTTCAGCAGCTCTATTAGTTGCCTCCGCAACGCCTTTCCCACGACTAGGTCGCAAAATTCATGCTACTCTTCTTGATCATTAAAATACGAATCGGAAGGACGAGTGCGTCACCATCACGTAAGATCTCGCGCCCTTTCTTCGTTTGATCTTTTAACCTGATCTTGGAAGCCTATAAATAAGACCCTCCTAATCATTCAAAAAGAGTAATACTACATATGCCCAGGCTCTAAAGAAGGCAGGTCGCCGAAACTTCGGCCGAATTACTACGACTAGTTATCAACCTCACGTCAGCTAATCGAGATAAGTTTTCTCAATTCTCATATATCAATTAATTATGCCGAGGTTTATAGAAAGTCGAACTTCTGAATTGTTACTCCATGACAAGTGGTGTATTGGCTATTCGATTCGGATCCAGGACGATATACTCTGCTACTGTGCAGTAATAACTCGCTTCAACGCCACCTCAGGTCAGCTACATTCTTCGTAGATCTCTTCGTTACGCGGAGACCAGTCACATCGTCTCAACGTTCCTGTGCTGTAGCTCTTCAATCATATCTTTCACGTAGTTTCTCTAATAATTCCTCGTGCTTCACAGTTATTCCTCAGTGCATATGTAGCGTTAACTCTTGTACTCAAGTCATTTACTGCGTATTATTTGTCTAGTATTTGTTGCCGTTAATTATGTAGCTGTGTTTCTTTGTATCACCTGCATCGCCTGCCGTCCCGTTGATCGTCGGGTGACTCGGGCGGGCACCAGCAACACTTCCGTTTTTCCCTATCGCGTATAAAAGTAGCCCAGTGGGTCCTCCTTGCTCTAGGGATTCGCTGAGCATCATATCTTCCTTCTATAGCTTTCGTGAAGAAATCGGACCATCGGGTCGGTGGTCTTTGAGTAAAACGCTTGATGTCCCGAGGAATCCAGTCGATAACGGCTCTCGTCCACCGGTTGTCGTTGAAACGCATCACGTGTTCGGCCCACTTCATTTTCGGTATCCTAGGGCACAGAACGGCGCGTCTGTGATTTTTGATCGTTGACGTAGGTAGGAATTTCGGATCCTTCCTCTCATTTGTGAGACACGGGATACTCCTAGCATCGACATTTCGACTGCGCATTCAATAACGCCAAGCGATCTTTCATCCTGCTTACGTAGCGACCAACTCTCTGTTGCATACGTTAGGTCGAGCCGAAAAGTTGGGCACGGAGTCGGGTGTTCTTAGTCTTCTTCACTACGTCTGCGATGCTTTCAAACGTTCCCCAGGCCGCTCGTTTCCTCCTGCTCAACTCTGCAGCTAAGTCGTTTCTTTGTATATATATGTTTAATTACCGAAAATTGGGATAAGCACACGAAGCCTGAGGAGCATCACGAATGCCATTGGTTATTCATGGACTGAGTCTTCATGCAATTTAATGCGTAGTCCGATCTTCTTGCTCGCTTCTTAAGTTCCTTAAGCATCGTCTCTGCTTCATTAGTGCTATTCGGGAATAAGACAATGTCATCCGCAAATCGAAGGTTTGATAGGAATTTTCCATCGATGCGTATGGCCTTCCTGTTCTAATCAAGTGACTTCATTATCCACTGCAGTGCGGAGATTAACAGCTTTGGCGATATCGTATCGCCTTGTCGAACCTCTTTTCCACTGGGTATGGTAAGAGATCGTCGAAAGAGCTGTATTTTCGTAATACAGTTCTGATAGCAGTCCGATAAAGTTCTTATGTAGGACGAATCCACTCTCTGATCAACAAGCGCTGATAGGACTGCGTTCGCTTCGACGCTACCAAATGCTAATCAGATGTTCTCATTTGATCGATTTTGATAACTCTGCCATTGCAGTACATTTTAATCATTTGAACACAACTGGAAGTAAATCCTATCGCGTTCATAATGGTAACTGCTCAATGGGAAGAACGCTGTTTTTTTTTTTTTGATGATCCTTTTAATTGCTGCCACACTATTCAAAAACGGAGTGAAGCATGACACGAACTGGTAACAATTTTGCTTCTTCAAAAACACTTTCGTATACAAAGGAACAACCTCATCAATGTATTTTACAAGGTGGTGTTACTGCACGTAATCGCCGTGAACGAGCCAATCACAGCATGAATGGATTCGTAGACTGGACACAAAGTCACCGACAAGGTGTGATGAAGAACATTCCTTGATGGTGTCCAAAGATTTTCATGTATCTGTCGACGGTATTGGTAACCTCTACGTTGACGACTCAGAGCGAGACACTAAAGCATCACGAGGAATGTTTTGATTTACAAGAATGACCAGCGACATTCAGACAATCACTTGTTCGATTAGGACCCGGCTGCGGACAAATTGATGGTATGTTTTTACAAGCACGCAACAATTGTTCTTCAGAAACTTCGAATGGATTGCTCGTGATCATAAAGACGTTAATTTCAGTCAAATCAAGCCATTAAACTATAGAATTTGCTGTTTGTGAAATCATTTTGTTTTATTTCAAGTGGTTATTCATGTATTGGAGAGGGTCATGGTGGACTTATTGGGGTTCTCAACAAAGCGACGTATCAGAGATGCTCTGTAGAAGAAGGTCAACTTAGGGAGTTGCGTACTACTCGGGAGCGTCAAATGAGCTGAAGAGAGGGACCAGTTGCTCACATATGACAATGAATCATCATGAGATGAGATCCACCGAATTTTGGGTACGATTATAGCTAATGTCCTACGGTGACTATTTCAATAATTTTTGATACCTGAGTTGATCTGATATTGTGCCATTCTGTCGTATTACATTCCCATTCTCTATCCCTTATTTTTTAGGAGGTGACACTCGGTACTTTCGCATCTATCAACCTCTGCTGAGTATACTCTACAAGCTCTCTACAAAGATCATCCTTTTGCGCTTATGGAAGACCTTGGGTGAGGAGCAGCCAGCTGAACAAGCAGGATTCCTGAAAGGATCCTGTTGCGTGGGTCACATCCAAGCCGGATCACGGTCATTGAAGTCTCCGGAAATATCGTATGTCGCTTATTCCAACTCTTGTCGACTATGAGTAAACTCCTAACGGCTTCGAAACTGAATAAATCCTGTCAGCGCTCTTTAACCAAGGTGTAGACACATTTACGAACATTAGCAGACTTCTATCAAAATTGCAGCCCGTAAATACGGCTCTTCCAGTGACCCATCACCATGCCCATTGGAAAAGGGTCCGATAAGGCGACACTGTGTCACCAAAGCTGTTTACTGCCGCATTGGAGTAGATGATGAAGTCGCTCGACAGGGGCGAGAAACACACGGATTGATGGAAAGTTCCTATCAAACCCTTGCGAAAGATATTGCAATTTTTTGAAAAGTACCACTGAGACGGAAGCAATATTAATGAACTCGAGAAAAAGCAAGCGAGAAAAAATATTGAGTACGCGTAAGCAGGACGAAAACACATTTCATGAAGAACATGGTGCGAAGGTGAGCAAATCGAAATGCATGGTACTCCGATAACGGAAACCAGCTCGTACGTGTAGCTTGACGTTCAATGAACACGGACAACAATATCAAGGAGAAACTATGCAGAAGTAGGAGAGCAGCATGAGAAGCATTCGGGCCTCATAATAAAAGCCACCGATCAATTTCCGACTCCAAGCTCCGCACTCACCTTTTAATTCAACAGTCCTCCCAGCGCTCTGTTGTTCAGTAGAGACTTGTGATAATACTATTATCACGTCAAGAATTCTGCGTGCCGCTCATAGGGTATTTGGTTGAAGTCTTCTAAAAGTCAACCAGCATCCACAACATCGAGCCAGCTTGCACAGTTCCGATCTTCGAAAATTAACTCATCTCCATGGCCCAGCAATATAAGCATCGATCGCGAAAGACAGATGGACCAGCCATATAATGAGAAGAACAGATGGCAGATGGAAAGAACAGTGAAGTGGACTCCAAGAGGATGAAGCGCCTTTTTGGAGGACAATTCGATGGGCAAACGTATTTGTGGCTAATGTCAGCTATCGCCGTGCACAGATGGCAGCGAGTTTGGATTAACGGAATGGGCTTCGCGTACGTCGCCGTGCTCGAAGAAGACCACAATCATGGACGATAGTTGTGCGAGAAAGAAACAACTGGAAAGTGCTGGATCCAGCGCTACCACTGAAGACGAACCGTCCAAGTATTCAGGTAAGTAAGCACTTCTTTGAAAGTGTGTGTTTTCGTGATCGAAAAAAATTCTTCGCTGTACCACCGCCGTAATGGTAAATTTCTGCCTTTCCAATTCTTGGTAAGCGTGCTTATGTTGTCATATTTGATCCCTGTTTGCTTCAGCGCCTAACTAACTACTTCAGGCAGTGTGAGCGTTCGAAAATTCTTAGTAGCGTATACTGCTTTTCAAATTCCAGCTTTGGCTGTCACCTTAAATTACTAAAATACGTGTTTTATAAGTAATCAACGACATCTAAGGCTACGCCATCCAATTTACCTATCAGAATATTCCTATCTGTTTATATTGCTTAAACGTTATTCGTACTATTTTGTAGGTAAGCATATGATCAATTTGATTTACATTTAGATGCCCCGTGTACTTTTGCAGAGTAGTGAGAAGTTTAAACGTCATAACGTTTCAATCTTTTAGGTTTGAGTGTGGTTCAATCTTTTTATCTATATTTTAATTGCTTTGAGAAATTAAATAGTGAAAAATTACGAAGAAAGGTGAAAAAAGAAAGCAAAGTAGAAGCGGTTGGCTGGTGAGTTTTTCAAATCCTATCCACTTTTTTGCTCAATTTCACGAGGTGCAGCGCGGCGACAAGATGAGCGGTCGCTTGCGATTACTGTATGCCTCAAAATTTTTATTATTTTATTATCTGATAACATATTTTGGCTTTTCATGAAGTGTGCTATGGTACTTATAACTTTTCACTGGGCATGTAGTGATTTATTATCACTGCAGTGTGATGCGCTTTTTCCTTTTTGAGCGTGCAATGTAACATCTTCATCGTCATTGCTTTATATGTAGGGGGCATATTCCTGTAGAGGACATTGACTCAAACGAAAAGCACTGCGCCAGTGATAAGGCTGAAAGGCCGAAATACGTGTCTAGCACTTCATAAGTGCCATAACAGACCTCATTAAAGGCTTGAACTATGCTATCAGTTATAAATCGCTTCAAGCGGGGTCTCAGAAAGGTCGATTATAAAGGCGATTTTGTCATTAGATCGGTGCAAAACTAAACAGCATATGCATTGTTGAATTCTGTTGCTTGATACTGGAATAAATTCTTAAGATGCTGTTGTTATTTAACAAATGAACATTTTCGTCCTATGTTTTGTTACTCATGGAGTTTTACTTGGTGTTTATCTTCTATTCACTCTACATTACGAAAACAATGCTGGTTGATGCAAAAGTAACAGCGATCTAGATTGGCTAAAAAAGATTGAAAGACGACGGGTTCTCCACGATTGATGAGACTGTAAGGTCGAAACACGTGTATCGGGCTGTACAAGAGCCCATTCACAGACCACACGACATGTTGGCTCAAATAATCGTGAAGAGAACTATACAATATGTTGCAGAAAAACTCAACGTCGACCATTTCAAGATTGATCGCTATCTAAGCGAATTTTGAGAGTAAAAAACTTTGGTACAAAAGTAGTAAGGGTTCTTTCACAGCGCCGGCAGCAACATGTGGAACATCGAACACTATAAAAATTGGACTAATTGGGCTATAAAGTGTTGCCTCATTCTTCGTATTCGCTAGACATCGCGCCCATCGACTACCACTTCTTCAATCACCTCGACATCTTACAGAAAAAAATGCTTCCACACAACAAGTGCAGAAGATGCCTTCTAGGAACTCGTCGAATTCCAAGGCATCACATATTGAGTTACAGGAATACGCAGAGATTGTGCTATTGATGAGGTTTGTGAGAATAAACCGAAACGTATGTTCAGCACTAGAGTGCCATACCGGACCTCCGAGAGGTTTAAAATAGTGTATCAGATTATATTGAATTTCAAGCAGGGTCTCAAAAACATTCGATTAGAAAGGTACGTCCCACAATGTCACACAATCATGCAGAAGTTGTGAAGTTGCGGGTCCTGGATCGCCCACCTCCATAGCACGAAGATCTGTAAAACATTCTGGTTTATTCGCTGTCACAACACTTGAAAGAAAGAATGAAACGCATTCAGTCTTTTCTCTAAACCAAAGCACTCTTTTTCCTAATTGGAAGCTGCAGATAAGATCATCTTAAATGCTTCTTCATGTAATTGTCCACATTGTTAACCGCTCAAAAGTTTTCCTGGTACAGTTTCTTAGAATATGCGAGACTTAGAACTGAAACATAAGCGACCAAACGATAAGCATTTTCCAAATAACGCAAATCAAAGTCTGAGTCCGTAACAGAGGTACTTAAACTCACAAATGAGTTCGGCCTCAAAAACGTTCATGTCTTCTCAAAATAGACTCAGATATCAACGTTTATGAGAATTAAAACACGTGAATTCTCTAATAAATCGTGAAGACGTAACTATGAAAATCATCCACCTTAAACATGTAAGTAATACACGGATGTAAATAAAAAACATTCCATGTTCACCGGTGTGTTCCCATCAACAACTAAAGAACAACTGAAAGGAAAAAACATAGTCACTTGACCCTTACGCAGACGATGTTGAATTCTCGATAACATGTGATGAATCTGCAACTAGACTGTTTCATGTAAGACTTCATCATTACGCAAAGACTTTTTACAAGTCTTCAAGATTTCTCAACTGGCTCTAGTCTTGGATCATCGTATTCAATAGAAAATTCAGCAGTCGTCAAGAGTTGCACGATTTCAGCTTGAAACATATTCAGGATTATAATTTCATGAAATTTCAAATTAAATGTGAAGCTGAGGAATTCCATCTTAGGCATCACAAGTGAAACAAAGGTCAAAATGAGATAACCTGATTGTGTCCTGCTAGTCTGTATATTCAAAGCGTTTGCGCTCAACTTTTGAGCTTTGCCACCAGAAAGAAATTGAGAAGAATAGAGATAAGACATTTATGTAAAGTATTTGTTAACGCCATAAAACTGTAGCTTCATCGCGATAAAACAAGAAAGTCTGTAGCTGGCTGGAGAGAGAGAGAGGAAAATTTGTTTGAGTTAAAGTTTAAAGTCCATTATTCCCCTAATGTAGAACTCTCTATGGAGATCACGTCGCAGCTCAAGTGTTAAGAACACACAGTGGTAACAGAAGTGTAGCGAGAAAATTCGAGAAAAGCGTACCGAATGATCTCGGGGTCTCAGGTGTATGATCAAAAATTAATCAGCTAGAAAGACTCAGTCTGATTGCCCTCGATGTTTAGATGACTGTATGTAGTACATGGGCATGAAAATGTGCTTGTTGTCGAAATCCCAAAAAACAGTGAAATACGAGACGACGGCTGCAAGATAATTCCGAAAGCGTACATATGGCGACAACTATTGACAGTGATGGTTTTTTGACTTATCGGTTGAAGGAGAACGATCAGGGCATTTGACAAAGCAACGTTAACGTCATATTTGAACCATGTAGGTTGAGAAACTTTACTCACTACTGATGATGGTGTACTTAGAAACCCACCTTGCTTACCTAGTAAGAGATAAACGTGAATTCGAGGCGCCGTTGCTTTGTAGAATGCAACCGTCAGATTAACCCTAAATGGACGAATGTAGAAATCGACGTGCGTAAAGTGAATTGCGCAATCTTCGTTGTTTGATTGCTTTTTCTCCTTTTGGCAAAATTTTGGATTCATTGTGTTACTTTGATAAATAGGATACTCTCCTATTCACTCATATGCTTTCGGTTCAATTATACGTGTCTTCTGTAGAGAAAAACGCTCGTTTACTACGCATTGTACTGCTTTTAGCTTTCAGCCAATTGTATTGCATTGAGCAAAGGGGATCACAATGAAAATCTTTGGTTGTGCTCTTCCCTAATATTATACAAAACCAAGAGTCACTATAGTAATGCAAAATTGGAAAACAGCTAGTAATTTATCAAAACCATCACACGTGCTGTATTCGATAAGTGTTCATCGAAAACTCTGCCTATAACTAGTTTATCTCAATCATTCGTTTATTTCCAAGTATTCAGAGCTGAGGTTAAGCGAGAAAAGGTTGAGTACTTGTGGACAGTGGAAGAATTCTGAGCGTTAAGAGGACAGCCGTATTTGACAGGGACCGTCCTCAATAAAATAACAATAGCTGCCGCCGTTTTAACGCATGATGTGGTAGATCACTGTCGAGTTACAGAGTAGACCAGGCGATTACTTCATTAGCAACTCGTTGTGTGGCTCCCCTTCATCATATTCATCAGATTATCTTACTAACAGCTCGTTGCTCTAGCCTGCCTTCACATTTTACTCAGCTATGAATCTCTTCGGCGCCTTTGTTTACCGGCCAACTCACGGAGCAGGAGAATGGAGCCGAGCGGAATCAAGTAAACGTAATTATTTCCCCCAACAAATGAATTTATTTGTTTTTGACTGCTTTTTTTACTTTTGAATATCTGGAAAAATAACACAACTTTTTTCGCACTCTGTATATACACATATTGTGAAGTCAGTAAAGAGTTTTCACTATGTCTATATACATATATGAATAAATAACTCGCTAGCAATGTTTGATATCCACTTTCCTACCTTCTAGACTTTAAGATTCACTTCATAAATGCTAATGGACGTAGGATGACATATCACTCAAGCCGACACCATTTCTGTGAGAAGATATCATACCATTCTATCTGAAGAGAAATCTCCACCACTATCTTCTACTGAGAAGCCATTCATACAGGTACACAACATTCCACATGCTATCAAATGGCTACAGTTTTTACGGTGAACGGCCGTTAATCTCAGATGTAAGACTGTGATTTACACAGGATGTTCGCATCATAAATATGTCATCGTGTCTTGTAGTTGCCGCGAGCGTACAAACATGATTTGGACGCAAAATCACTCGCTACTTTATTGGATTGTCCCACAAATTCTTTCGCAAGAGATTCTAGCAGCCTTGGCTAGACACTTGGATACGGCCGCAACACCGTTGCTTGCCATGAATGTTATGGGATACCGCAAAGTGATGTCTCGATAGACACCTCATGCATTGACGGCCGACCACCTCACACTGCATAGTCGTCTAATCACATTTTCAAGAAATTCGGCTGGACATCCTACGATATCCTATTCACCACTTAGTCGTAATATTGCCCTTCCGGAGTGCATACTGGCGGGAGAGAAGGCACTCAATGTTTGCCGAGAAAATGGTTGCATATCATCACCCATGATGCTGGTTGTATTATTTTAAATGGTTCCTATTAATAAATAACAATTGAAATAACAAGTCTTACAACTATTTTTGTACCATGCATGAGGTCTGCTATGGGCACTCATACAGCGCAATACACGTGTTTTGGTCATGCAGCTTTCGTAAGTTGCACTCGTCTAAGCCAATCCCTTCCGGTGGAGAACCATCCTTACACAAAGGTATCGTCGACGAATTTTCCACACGCGCCTATAAATGACAAAAATCATGAAAAGGGCAGTGTTATACACTCTACTGCTCTTAGCTAATATTAATCAAAAATCTTATCGTTTCGTGTTTCTTTAGACGTCGCTCAAATGTCAATATGCTTGATAGTTACTTTAAGCCATGCACGACGAGGCTGGAAGGCCGAAACACGTGTTTCGCGCTACATAAGTGCCCATAACAAGCCTCATACAGGCTCAAAAATAATTAAAAGGCATACTGAAATTTGAGCGAGGCCTTAAGAAGCACTCGAAACGATAGGTTTGAATTATAGACTGTCTAAATGTAATTTTAGGACAACAATACTTCATCAGCATTTGAACAGTAGCTGGAGAAGACATATTTGTATTTACAAGCACACATTCATAGAATTCAAAATTATGTTTCTTCCAATCTTATGAAAATGCGCATAAAAGACTGTAAGCGCTGTATTTTTCTTTTTTCTTCAATGATCAGTGCAGTCGAAAAGCACGTAAAGGAAATTATCATTCCATTATTGTCCATCGAATCCCTTGCATAGTAAAGGTACCGTTCATTTAAACTTACAATTTTTATCAAAACGATTGCAGTGCTAGCAAACTACGCGAATTTTCTGGACTCAAAACAGTGGACTTGCCAAACAATCTCTTTGGTAGCTTCTAATGATAGCTTTCGCAGATCCACACGATTTTTTTTGACATGGAATCTGCCCGTAGAGAGCTTATCAGCCCAGTGGCACTATCAGAAACTAATTGCCTACCCATCACAGTAAGCATTCACTGCATTTACTTCTTAATGGCGATATCACAACATCATCTGTTATCACCATAAACAACGCCTCCCCATCCCAGATATGGAGTAGGGTTCAGTGCAGGGCATGAGCCACTATCGAGTAGGGCGATACCTCCGAAACGTACGTATTGACTAGTACTACTGAGTAGACTTGCCGACAAGTCGACTAACATCGTCAAATAGAAATCCTCCAAGACGCCACGATGATCCAGGCTTAATTCTTTGCATAATATTAAGTAATTGATATTCTAATTTTAGCTAAGCAAAAAAGTTAAGCAATGATTCATGGCAGCCGCTAGTGTCTTCGGAAGGCGGATGGCTTGTTTTTCGACTTGCAGCTGGCGCCCGAACTGAGTTTTCAGTCAAGTACAGGCGAACATCTACGGGCGACTGACAGAGAGTCACGCCTGATGTGACAGTTTAGTAGCCTTAGATGCATTATCGAAGTCGCCAACTTCCAATCCTATTGCTTGCTTTCTTATCTTATTCGTTCACCTTTCTCAATAGAAATCCGTTCTTCACGCTCGAGAATCTATTGCATCTTCATCATGTTTAGCACCCTCTCACTTATGGATTATCTTCATCATTATAAGCCACATTCTTACGTACCACATGTTCGACTAAGTCAATGTTTCACAGACTCTGACTGGAATGGAGGAACACTTTGACTTGTTACTAGCGTCTCAATGACTTGAACTGTTGACTGAAGATCATTTATCTAAGTGCTAGGTAAATTCATCGCGTAATACTTTGCACTGCATAGAATGCACCGTAGTGAATATACCTTATTGTTCTTGACCATAGTCTTTGTTTCTCCCAACTGCTGTCTGACTGCTAAGTGGATCTGTTCTGTAATCACAGTAGAACGTAATCCTTACTCATAACTCCTATATCTAGACGTTGCTCTGTAAAGTCTCTCACTTTGCCACACTCTCTAGCATCACAATTCTTAGAAGCCTCTCACATCGCGCTCAACAGTATTTTTAGCATCGCCAATTACATGAACTAACTGAACCACCACTTCTTAGCATTTTTACTCTTCCCTAACAATTACATAAGCTCTTTGAACCACAATATGGCTCAATTACAATTTCTCTTGATTATCTCCCGTTAATGCCGTGTATTTTCGTGTTAGCTGTTATTATTGTCACTGTTCGTTATTTCAATAGCTTTGTTATGTAGGTAAAGGATTAATCACCCAAATTTTAAATATATCTGTAAAGCCCGAGTGGTAGAAGATTCTCAACGACTTCGAGAAAAACCACTGAGCAGTCACTACAAGACTAGTACGTATTGACTCTAAAACTCTAGTGCTAAAACTTATGGAACGACTTAATAACACGAATTTTGGTGACACTGTAGAAACTAAAGTGTTCTTATATAGTTGCAAAATGCCACTGGTAACATCTCGTTTCGTGCTTTTGTATTGTAACATGTGACATTGGCGAAACAACCTCGTTAAAACTTCGAGCAATCTTAGAGAATATGCAGTAAATATTTGCATTTACTCCTCTTGGTTCATTACAACTGAAGGACAAAAATATGAAAGGTGCAAAATCACATTGTGCAAATAACATATGGCTTTTGCAAGCGGGCCTTATTTTCAAGGAACATTCCTAGTGCAAACAATCTTTTCTATTTTTAAGAAAAAAATCAAGTATACCCAATTCAAAACACATACGAATAAGAATGTGGTTTATAAACACGGAAGAAAAGCAATTAAAGGCATTTATTTTGAAGGTGACAATGTTCTTCACCTTGTAAAAATGAAAATGTTCTTCACCTGTATTGGGCCAACCGATTTCCATGGCAAATCCATCAGTCTCACATGAACGATGGCATTGCATAAGAGAGCTTTCCAGGGCATCCAGTAGCAGAAGAAGTTACGTTGAATAAAGATTTGTTAATGCAAGTAAGACTGAAAAATACACATATACATTATGAAGTACCGAAGAAACAATTAAATAATATGTTCGAAAGAAAATTACCACGTTCAACAATGCTGGCGCACTAGTATGTACTCGATAAAGAACTAGTCGCCGTATTGAATAATAGAAAAAAGTCCAAATGTCGCCGATGTACGCTGTGAGTGTTAAATAACAAATGTGACACTGAATGGCAACTATTGCTAATTTTATGATGACTGAAATACTCTTTTGTGGTTTCACTACCACAAAGACGGCCATTAATCGGACGCACGGATCGGAAAACATAGTGCCACTTTCACAGCTGACAAGATCTGTTTACAGAGGAACGCACTTCTCAACAACCTAACAATTGAGAACAAAAAGGTATGGTTTTACCAAGATAGAAGAAAACATTGCTTGACCACAGAAAACAGGAAAATGGAGTTCTAACAGTTATACATCACCCTCTGTAAGCAAAAAGCTACTGAATAGTAAAAATATCGGTATCATATAACACGAAAAATCTCAAAACAAATTTCACGATAAAGGTCTGCAGGAGATGCCACATCACAGACACTACGCGTGAATAGCAACGGAATATAACAGTAACTTTTGGACGGAACTGCCAATGGTTAACCCAGTAGCGTCATAGTCAAGCGATTACAAAATTTAACTCAGTGCTTCGTGAACAAATAGTGGTACAACGCACACTATTCACACGAATTGTGGTAGTCTCAGTGCTCATCATGGAAAATCAGGTATCGTTGCGAGTGTGCTAGCAGATGTCTCAGTACCACAGCAGATACCGAAAGAATAAGTCTATTCATTGTTAATTTTCTTTCAACCGCTTTCTTTGGACCAGTTCAAAATGACATGGTTTGATGAGAATATAACATGTTTTGAGCTGTTAAGCGCCTGTTTCGTCCTTTTAGGACTCATCGGTAGCCTCTTGCTTGGTTAAGCCGGTCCCTTTAGGGTAGGAAATCCTCTATTCATTACTACTCCTCACTCGGCAGCAATTCCGTCATGGAAGATTATTTAGTCTCAGGGGATCTTCTGAACCAAAAGAGGGTGCTACTGATGGGTTCCAATAGGACGAAACAGGCGTCTGTATAGCACTAAACCTAACAGCTCAAAACATGTCATATCCTTTATCAGTATTCATTGTATCATCAGCTATTGCACATGTGGCGATAAGAAAAAAATTCTTGTTTCGCAATTATTTGAATTAAGTAGAAATGAGCAATAGCGGAGCTGAAGTCACCGTCATTTTTCAGGCATCTGAAGTCCCACGAAGCAAAAACCGTGGAGGTGGAAATGGAAAATATACAGGCTCAGGTCATAGACCTATATACGTAATAAACTCAAACATACAGATTGATACCTAATGAGAAAGTAATAAAACGTATTGTGGGGACACCTAGATCAAACTCGTCAGTTGTGCTCTAAATAGATCTATAAACTAAAGTAAGTCGTCTTCTAAAAAAAAACACTTGCGAAAATATTCTGCTGTACCTTTAACTTACTCGACACTCAGTAATAAAAATGCTGTTTTCCATTTATTGATGTCACCTTTGAGTCATATTGATCCGTCTGGAATTTTTAATTCTATTCTCCATAATCCGTCATCATGTTTTACTGTGCGGATCCCAGCACTTCTAATTTTCGATTCGTTTACCCACATTCATCGTCCCTTAGTTCTTCCTTCATACATTCATATGTTGTTTCAACTGCTGCTAAAGTAGCCCATCTTTTTTGAGTGTCGTCGAATGCTGGTCATTACGAATTTCTCTGCAATATCGGAAGCCAAGCTTAGGCGTTCTCTGGGGTACTCGTTAATTGATTTCTGAACAACATTGAAAGGATATCAAACCAGTAACTTGCTTCCTGGCAGCCGGCATCACTAATCACTCGGGAATAGCTTTCTCATCAACTATAGAGATAAAATTTTAAGTTATCTAAAATGCCAAACCTTCTATGCGGTCACTGGCTCACCGTCATTTTGTAGGTGAATATCAAATCTTCATATCGTAAGCCTCTTTTCAATTAAACAAAAGTCAGTAGAACTCTAATGCGTTGAAATCACTCCGTTCTTTGTGCAAGTAATTGTTGCAGGATAGAAACAAATAATGACAACAAACACACACCGTCGGAGCATTGTTTCCACATTTGCACGAGTTCGTTCATTTCTTCATCGGTCCTTTAATAGAGATTCATGTAATAACAAAGGGATATAGAGCCGGCATGTAATATACGTTTTGTAGAAATACTTACTCTAAAGATTCCGGTCGAAGAAATTTTGAACCCTTGTGTTTGCATCTGTGATGATATTACACCTAAATTCTGCAAATTTGAGCAACGCCGCTAGATAGTGCACTAATTTAGTCACAAAACCAACTTTGTACACATGTGACGCCCGAAAAGTACATAGTTTACATTTCTTCACTGGCCTTCGCCAGTGTGTTCTCACATGTTCAACGAGCCTTTGCCTTGAATAACCGTATTGTAAACGGATTTTCTGCTGGCACTTCTGAAACCTTTTTATATTTTACATCCACTCTGACCTCCAATCTCCAGGAACTCAACTGCATACGTAACAAAAAAAGACCTAAAACTCTGCTCTTTGTATAGCTGGAACAGATCCATAGATAAGTTGACCAGTGCTATTATTTCTTTTGAGCCGTTCAATTTATCGCACAGAGATTAAAGCTTTCTGTGCTCAATAACTAGGCCAACTAATACCGTTTTATCATTTGTCAGCTATTACAACCATGTTCTACACTTCACAATTAGAAGAATTTCAATTATTATTATCGAGAATAATATCAGTTAGGCTACACAGACCGCTCGTGATCAGCAAAGTACAACCTCCATGAGCCTATCACAAATAACGAAGCGTTTAAATATCTCAGCGTCTTGTACTCTGAATTGCGCTACTATTATTGGTTGCCTTTTGTACCGACACAACATCGCGGAAACCATAGAGTGAAAGGATCCTAGTTCTGGCTTCCGCCCAGATTGTACAGTTGGCACTCGACTTTGAACATTCAGTTAACGTGTTGCACAAAAGTAGTCTACAGCAAATATGTGAAAATATACTTTTTGCAAGCATAGATAAACTATGTTTGCACGATTCTGAGAAATACATATAAACGCTGCAAAAAAACCTCTATAATTTTTTCAATTACAGAAATCCAGTCTATGGATCATCAATCAGATTTGAAACCAAATGCGCACTGTGAAGGAAGACGTCAGCAAGAATGATTTCACAAAGGGCCACTCGCGCTCGAAAACTATCAGTGGAAGAGGATAAAGTAGTGATTACCACGGCAATGCAGATTATAGGTAAACATGAGTCAGAATATCAATACCAATAGGGACAGATTTTAGTTACAGAATTTCCTAGAAATAAAAGCACAAACAGTTTAAAAAACACACTTCGACTTTGCATTGATAACATTTCGCAGCAGAAGACATCCGCTGCTTGACTATGTATTGGCTCTAAAAATTACCAGCTAACTGGAAACATCGTATGGTACAGCTCGATAATACATATATCTTACTCGAACGATTCTCTTATCCATGTCACCCGCTGTTTCTTCATGATTTGCGAACACCTCCTGTACAAGTGAATATGCAGGATCAGAAACTGTATGACCATGGTCTTCTTCAACTGTAGTTCCGATCTCTGGTCCCGATTCTAGACCAAGTAAAAACTTTGATGACGACGCTTTTACCTCTACTTCTTCAAGCTCAAGGGATATCCTTTCAGCTTTCTCATCTACGTCAGATTCCTCGTATACTTCATCTGGATGTGGAAACAATTTCTAAACGTTGTCTTGTGCTAAGCCTCTCTCCACATTCACCGCTGGCTTAGTAACAGAAAAACCTCCAAGTTTTTTGATTTGGATTTTTTGAAAAGAGAGTTATGTCGCTCTGAACTTCGACGGAATCAATGCTTGGCGGAATAAAACGATGTTCTTCGGAGGCTGAGCGCATAGCCAAAATCGACAATTTAGCTGTAAACTCCGTTGAGTCGGTAATATCCAAATTAGCTATTAATTCATTGGTGGGTGAAATGTTTGGTGATAAGATTATTTTAGCAGGAGTGTCACCGTTAACGACATTGGATCTCCTGTCCTTATTTGATTCATCCGCCACCATAGTCTCATTCATTACAGATTCTGTGAAGCCTCCATTCAGTTCCACTTGAACTTCGTTCTGTGCACATTGACCAAATTGAAACTGCCTTTCGTCATCAAGAAACGGCTTTCTCTTCACACTCTGGAGATTCGTCTAAAATTAGTGAAATTAGAGAATTTTTTATGACTTGAGAAACTGAAGTAGACTTGCAAGTTCTGTCCGAACATCTAGTGTTCTTATTAACCGTGTAACACATACGTAATGGCCGGTATTTTGAGAATCAATATAGAAACGAACTGTCGCAAATTAATAGGTTGTGCCTTCGATTGAGTTCGACTACTCTATCAACCCCTTGAGGGCCAGCGTTGATAGGAAGTCTGCGTCGTGACGTCACTAGCGCGGTAGTCAGACAATGGGTTCTGCATGTCTGTGAATAAGTGTTTGGCTGCCTCCCTACTTTCTCACGAGATGCAAAGCCGTCATCACAGAGCTAAGTGAGATTTGACGTCGCGCTGTGAGCATCAACATGATTTTCATAGTCTCTAAAGGGTTAGGGTTAAACACGCGAGATACGCCATAAAAATGATGTTCGGTGCTTCCATTGGGCTTTCAGGGCATTGTATTAGTATAATGATGAACACTGGTGGCAGGAGGTGTAATACCATATATAAGATAGCGAGATGCAAAAGAGTTACCATTTGTTCTGGAAGACGACGTGGTCTTCGGTCTTATCTGCAGCCGCTGGTCATGCATGGTACCATTGTGCTGAAACAAAACAGCTCAACACAGATATGGAATAAGAATAGGTTTTACTGCGAAGAAAAGCAGGAAGAATTAAATAGCTCGTTAGAAAGTGCATATGAGCTAGTAAATGTATTGTTTTTCCGGTAGTGAACTTCACTTGAAGGAGTCTTGCGAGTTCACATCTACCACTTTATCCACTAAGATGCTTCACATGATTTGCGCCCCTGACAGACTTCAGAGTACATTACTTTCTATTCAAATGTATTATGCGAAGAAATATAACTTTTATGGTCCGTTCGATGTTCACTGCCTAGATTTCATAGTATGCGCAGGGTGGGGATGATTCACACTCCCTTGAAAGTATGAATTTAGTCAAAACATAGGATAGCACATTGCGAATTGTTCAGCCTCTGCGATAAACCATGCTGCTGGAAAGGACACTCATTTTATAATATGGAAAACACTACAAAAGCATTTTCAACCTCATTTGCTAAACCATGAGACCTGACATTGCCGCTGCACTCTTTGGAGGTGAATAAATCCGGAAAACTCTGAAATGCTTGCTTATCACTCCAGAAGTAACGATCAGCCATTTCACACATATACTATTAGAACGCTGGACTTGGCAACCAACTGAGCCTGTTTGGTTCATCCTCAGTGGGAGTTCACAGAACATGCGCGGATTATTTTTCGGTATTGGCACGTCGATGATGACAGATTGGCACCCAATATCTTGCTGGAAATCAAAGAAAGCTTTGTAATATAGATAAAAGCAGATGTTCATATAGAAAACTCATAGGAATATGTTTTATACCAACTCTTCTTCCTTCTAGCTCTTTTATGCTTGTGTTATATATATATTTATTTGGACGTAGGAAGAAGCGTACTCATACGAGTTGCTGTCCACCTGTGAGATCTTGCTCCTCATCATCGAAAATGTGCAGTGGCGGATGAAAAGGCAGAAATCGTGCCGGGAGTCTCGTTAGGCGGGTATGACTTCTTGAAGGAACCTCAAACGTTGGTAGTTAAGCTTCATATGTATGAATACAACTCTTGCGAAAACGACAACAAAATAAAAAACTAGGTTTTACTGCCGGAAAAAAGGCAGGAAGTAATTAAATGAGCTCGTTAGAAAGTGCATATGAGCTAGTAAATGTATTGTTTTTTCCGGTAGTGAACTTCACTTGAAGGAGTCTTGCGAGTTCACATCTACCACTTTATCCACTAAGATGCTTCACATGATTTGCGCCCCTGACAGACTTCAGAGTACATTACTTTCTATTCAAATGTATTATGCGAAGAAATATAACTTTTATGGTCCGTTCGATGTTCACTGCCTAGATTTCATAGTATGCGCAGGGTGGGGATGATTCACACTCCCTTGAAAGTATGAATTTAGTCAAAACATAGGATAGCACATTGCGAATTGTTCAGCCTCTGCGATAAACCATGCTGCTGGAAAGGACACTCATTTTATAATATGGAAAACACTACAAAAGCATTTTCAACCTCATTTGCTAAACCATGAGACCTGACATTGCCGCTGCACTCTTTGGAGGTGAATAAATCCGGAAAACTCTGAAATGCTTGCTTATCACTCCAGAAGTAACGATCAGCCATTTCACACATATACTATTAGAACGCTGGACTTGGCAACCAACTGAGCCTGTTTGGTTCATCCTCAGTGGAGTTCACAGAACATGCGCGGATTATTTTTCGGTATTGGCACGTCGATGATGACAGATTGGCACCCAATATCTTGCTGGAAATCAAAGAAAGCTTTGTAATATAGATAAAAGCAGATGTTCATATAGAAAACTCATAGGAATATGTTTTATACCAACTCTTCTTCCTTCTAGCTCTTTTATGCTTGTGTTATATATATATTTATTTGGACGTAGGAAGAAGCGTACTCATACGAGTTGCTGTCCACCTGTGAGATCTTGCTCCTCATCATCGAAAATGTGCAGTGGCGGATGAAAAGGCAGAAATCGTGCCGGGAGTCTCGTTAGGCGGGTATGACTTCTTGAAGGAACCTCAAACGTTGGTAGTTAAGCTTCATATGTATGAATACAACTCTTGCGAAAACGACAACAAAATAAAAAACGACATTGGTCAACTGTATAACAGACAAAAAACGGTAGCAGATCTCAAATGATTTAATGGTGTATGATCGAAGAAATGATCGAAGAAGGGAGCGAGTTGTACGAACGATTTTAGTACGATGAAAAGAGCGATAAAGTATAAGCGGTGAGAGCGATGTGTTTGAGCAATGGTTCATTAACGAGGAGAACGATTTGCATTGAGGGATGTGTGATACCACTGTAGGGAGCCGAGGAGTCTCAGATCACTTTGGATTCTATGAGGAATATTCCTATGAATCTATAGTTTAATATTCAACAGAAAATGCAAATGGAAAATCGGTATTGCTCTGTCTTTGATTGCTCCCACCTTCCACCATTTGTGAAGCCGAGGACCCCTGACCACTTTGGGTCTTCTAAGGAGCACAGCGTATGGTTCCAATGGGTTGAGTACAATAGACAGTGCAAATGGAAGAGCGATACTACTTCCAACTCCTATTGCTTCCACCTCCCAAGATTTGTGAAGGCACTACAAGTTTATTACCACAGCGTGCCGAATGTCGGGCATATCGACAGAACAATAACATTCGGTAACTCCACGCTGAGTGCTTTCTATTTTAAGCTTTGAAAGGTGACTGTAGTCCTAAGAAATGGGAGCACTGGCCCGAATAACACCCGACGGGGCAAAGAGAGTGGCTGCTATTGCCCGGGGTGAATAGAAGAGGTGTCAGTCTTCACCTAACCTACCTATAACGTGAACTACTAGCGGGGGTTTACACATAAGACGACGATATATTATACGCAATAAATTATGTTTTAGAATCAGCATTTAAGGGCACTAACAAGCCGCAGATCAAGCATCGTCAGCTCAAATGTGGTGTTTCATTCATTTTAAGAGTGAAAAAAGGCAATCGGTGACTTTCTAGAGCCTTCTCAAATTTTATTGCTACTTGAAAGGAGTATAAAATTGACATATTTGACTAAAGAATCAAACGAATTGACCGTTGTAAATCTGAACGACTTTGCTTCTTACTTTAAAATTGTGATGTCTTCGAATTTACAGAGGACATGATATCACTACATGCTAGTTTATCACAATGGACCTCTAAATCTTTTCAACTAAATCATCATATTCGAAGGACAGAAAAAGACCAGAAAATTCGAAGTTCAAGAACTGAACGCAAGCATGATAAGAACGCTTTGAAGGTAGAAAGATCAAAACTGGACATCACGCTTCTCAATAGTGGATATGACATTTTTGGAACGAAAACCTTTGTAGAACGGAATTGATATGTGGTAAATTCTTCCATAAATGCAATGCTAACCTTGATCTTGCACAAAAATTTGATTTGTATCTTCTATCAGTTCTTCAGCATCATGTTAGAATTTTAAGATAATCGCATCATTCAATGGAAAAAAGATTCCAAGACATGAGTAACCACAACGGTGCACTATGCATATAAAAAAGGAAAACATCACTGTCCTACTAACCACGCGAACTGTTGACATTATACGCATATAGGCATTTTAGCACACCTCAGCTATATATAGCATACAGCTAATATATTCATTTACTTGGAGAAAGAGGTGGTGGCGAGTGGTAAGTGATGCTCGAAGCGGGGTTGGTTCTCGCTCCAAACACTTCCGATCAAATGACGAACATCCCGACCTAACTATCCTTGAATTTAAGTTGTGCTTGAATAGTATTTTACAAGGTTCATGAAGAAGACGAAATCCTCAACAACCAATACATGTGAGGAGACGAATCAAATGCTAGAATTAATAGTATGCCGCAACAAATTACAATATGCCTGATAATCATTATTTGAGCCACGCATGTCAGTGGTCTGTTAATGAGGGCTGACTTATAGAGCCCGATACACGTGTTTCGATCTTGCGATCTCGTCAGTCGGGCAGTTACCCGTTCTCGTCTTTTGCTAATCTCTGTGGGTGCTCCAGTCCCCACAATAAGAGTTAGCGACGACGTATGTTTTACACTCTGTGTTCAGTGAAGAACTCACCAAACACAGAGTTTTTTACACTCGAATGCTCGTGGCTAGTATATTTAATATAACATATCCTTCATTTCGAGTGTTTTCTTAAGACCACAGCTCAAATTACAATATGCCTGATAATCATTATTTGAGCCACGCATGTCAGTGGTCTGTTAATGAGGGCTGACTTATAGAGCCCGATACACGTGTTTCGATCTTGCGATCTCGTCAGTCGGGCAGTTACCCGTTCTCGTCTTTTGCTAATCTCTGTGGGTGCTCCAGTCCCCACAATAAGAGTTAGCGACGACGTATGTTTTACACTCTGTGTTCAGTGAAGAACTCACCAAACACAGAGTTTTTTTACACTCGAATGCTCGTGGCTAGTATATTTAATATAACATATCCTTCATTTCGAGTGTTTTCTTAAGACCACAGCTCAAATTACAATATGCCTGATAATCATTATTTGAGCCACGCATGTCAGTGGTCTGTTAATGAGGGCTGACTTATAGAGCCCGATACACGTGTTTCGATCTTGCGATCTCGTCAGTCGGGCAGTTACCCGTTCTCGTCTTTTGCTAATCTCTGTGGGTGCTCCAGTCCCCACAATAAGAGTTAGCGACGACGTATGTTTTACACTCTGTGTTCAGTGAAGAACTCACCAAACACAGAGTTTTTTACACTCGAATGCTCGTGGCTAGTATATTTAATATAACATATCCTTCATTTCGAGTGTTTTCTTAAGACCACAGCTCAAATTACAATATGCCTGATAATCATTATTTGAGCCACGCATGTCAGTGGTCTGTTAATGAGGGCTGACTTATAGAGCCCGATACACGTGTTTCGATCTTGCGATCTCGTCAGTCGGGCAGTTACCCGTTCTCGTCTTTTGCTAATCTCTGTGGGTGCTCCAGTCCCCACAATAAGAGTTAGCGACGACGTATGTTTTACACTCTGTGTTCAGTGAAGAACTCACCAAACACAGAGTCGTCGCTAACTCTTATTGTGGGGACTGGAGCACCCACAGAGATTAGCAAAAGACGAGAACGGGTAACTGCCCGACTGACGAGATCGCAAGATCGAAACACGTGTATCGGGCTCTATAAAGTCAGCCCTCATTAACAGACCACTGACATGCGTGGCTCAAATAATGATTATCAGGCATATTGTAATTTGAGCTGTGGTCTTAAGAAAACACTCGAAATGAAGGATATGTTATATTAAATATACTAGCCACGAGCATTCGAGTGTAAAAAACTCTGTGTTTGGTGAGTTCTTCACTGAACACAGAGTGTAAAACATACGTCGTCGCTAACTCTTATTGTGGGGACTGGAGCACCCACAGAGATTAGCAAAAGACGAGAACGGGTAACTGCCCGACTGACGAGATCGCAAGATCGAAACACGTGTATCGGGCTCTATAAGTCAGCCCTCATTAACAGACCACTGACATGCGTGGCTCAAATAATGATTATCAGGCATATTGTAATTTGAGCTGTGGTCTTAAGAAAACACTCGAAATGAAGTATCCGCACAGTTGAAAAACGTGATAAGTGTAGATAAAGAATATTTACACCTCGCAATGTGTACTGGAAGAAGTTCTAGATTTCCTTCAAGGTGAATACAAAGAGTTACTCAACGTTGAACATTTAGCATCACAAACAGAAGTGAGCTTTGAAGATACGTGCTTGTAACCAATCTTATTATGCTGGGTACTTTTCCGTTTAGCAGCACATATTTTCAAGCCTATCTCCTACGTTGGTCAAGAAATTTCCAAAAGTAGTGTTAGCAATCATTAGAAAGCATTGATCAGAATCTAACGCCTTACGTAGCCGATTTTTTCTGCAAAGATCTCTTATGACACTGGGAATTTCAAGATAAGAGTATATTTCACACGCGCATATTTCGAGCAGTACAGTGCTCTTTCTTCAAACTACTAGGAAACATTCGACAGCGTAGTGTTTGATTATTGCAAAGCCGTGCTTATATTTCAAAAACACCGCTTCTCTGCAAGGCAGTAGGAGATTAAGATTGGTCACATTAGCGAGCAAGTATTCTTTGACTAATTCACAAGTTGCGTGAGGACTGGAGCGGCAGGGAGGGTCGGTGCGAACACCATTGGATAGCGCCCAAGTGAAGCGCACTTGATCAAGAGTTGTTTCTCTGCTTTGAAAGAAACTCTAAATTGAATGTGTGACTCTGATGCTAGAGAATATTATCTACACGTTCATGTGCTTTTCATGCTGCCAGTGAAGCAGTAGACTGAGTGCGCTGCCGACGCAAAATATAATTTTATTTTGAATTTGACAGCGTAATAAAAGGCTCTTTTCAGAAAACCGGCAACCTACAGAGCTAGCTTGAGATTTGAGCTTTCGAATGCTATTTTTACTTCTAAGTGCTCTCGATTACTAAAACTCTTTATGGCATCTTCTTGTCCGGCGTAGAAGATAGGCTCAAAAATCTGTGTTACCAAATGGGAAAAGCCGTTACTCTTCTATATATTGTGTAGTTCCTCTCACTCACCCAGGGATCTGAGATCGAGATACCATACACTTATGTTCACATCTACAGCATCATCATGTACCGTTAACTACAATACATGTCGTTGTTGTTATTATTGTGATATTGTTGTAACTGTTGTTTATTATAGGTTGCTCGTTATGGCGATCAATACTATTTCTTGAAGATCGACATTGTCCGTCAGTGGTATAAATCTATTATCCAATTTCAAAACCCTCGTGGCGAGAATATCAATACAATAGATTGACCAAACAACACACATTCATTCATAACCGTCACCAAAGCCTAATTAATCCAATTATACCACCAACAAAGCTGAGTTATTCCTACGCATTCTTCACTATAACCACGAAAAAAACATACATCTGTAGAATTTACAACCTGTTTCTTAGAATCTTATCAAAATGCATATAAAAGACTACGTTTGTCACATTTATCTGCATTTTGTTCCATGATCACTGAAGTCAATGAGCAGGCAACGGAAACCGTCATTGCCCATCAAATTCCTCGCATGGTGGATGTGCAGTTCGCCCGACTATAAAATTTATATTAAAACGATTACAACCCATAACAAACTGGTCGACCTTACGGACGCAAAAAGTGAAACTATTAAATGACTTCTGAGGTAGCGTCTCATGATGGCTTTCGTAGATCTACAGATTTTTTTTTATACAAAATTTACTCATTAAAAACTTATTGATCCGCCACTACTATTAAAAGCTGATTAACTTGTCCAACACAGCATGCATTTGCATTTATTTCTTTGGATTATTACAACTACAAAATAACAGCAAGCTGTGAACTTGTGCAAATATAATGCTCCACTCGCAACCCTGATGATGACGATGGGAATGCTAGAACATTCCGACATGAGATGGAATTGATAACGGAAAATCCAATCCTCTTCTCAGACTCCAAAATTCCCATTGGAGAAAAACCACTTAGGATTATCCTTTGAAGTATGTGTTGCGATAGAAAGCGTGAAGAATGGCACAGCTCCAAGACTTGATAACATCGTCGCCAACTTTCTAAGAAGCAGTGATCATAATCGATTTTTCCGATTGCAGAAGGTACTTCACATATATATTTTGGGCGCTCACTGAACATGGACAACAACATGAAGGACAGACAAAATAGGAGGAGAGCAGCAAGGGCCGAATTTGGGCCTTTCAAAGAAGCCACCGACCAACTAACGGACCCAAAATTCAGTGCTCACCTTTTCGATTCAAAGGCCCTCCCGGCGCTCTGCTTTGCAGATGAGCAGCTGAGACTTAGGCTGATACATCGATCACATCAAGACTACTACGAGCAACTCATAGAGCGCTCGAATAATGTCTTCCGAAATTTCGCCGGCGCACGCAAATCTTGGCGGCTTGCGTAGTTCAGATCTTCAAAGTCTATCCTATCTTTGTGACCCAGAGATTTATACATTTGCAGCAAAGCACAGATGGGCCGGTCATATGCCGAAAGGTACTGATGGGCAAGAGTTGTAGAGTGGATTCCACTTCAATGTGCGTGTGCTCGAGGGCGACCACTTACACGTTTGGTGGACGTGTTTGTCATGAGAATTAAACAGCTGTACTCGCACCTGCCAATATTTTTTAGATCACGGTACGACACGCGCACCAACCGCCATGCTCAAATTAGGCCACCGCCATAGGCGACTGCCGCGCAACAACGGGCCGAATGGAATATATGGTGGAGTCCGCACAACTAATGAAGATGGACCGTCCAGGAAATCCAGATCAATAACAACACAAAAAGAGCAAAACCACGCTAAGAAACGAGAAGCGGCTTCTACAAGACCGCCTTATTTTCGCAGAACATTACTAGTCAAAACAGCACTCCAATTTCGAGAGAAAAATCAAGTAAACCAGATCAAGGCACATGCAAACATAAATGTAGTTGACAAACACGACAAAAAGCTATCAAAATGCATTTATTTTGGGAAAGAGTGAAAATGTTCTTCACCTTTATTGAGCCAACCGACTATTGTAGCAAATCCAGCAATTCCAGATGAACGATGACATATCACACGACAGTCTTTCACGGCATTTATAGTAACAGGAGCTGTGATTGAGTGAAGATCTCTTATAATAAAGCAACCGGAGAATTCACGTACACATTAAGCAGTACTGAAGAAACGATCAAATAATACATTCAAATGGAGTTTACCACGTCTAACAATACTGACGCACTAGTGTGTACTTGATGACTATTCCTAAATTTATGATGATTGATATATTTTTTTTTGTGATACCACTACCACAAGGACGATCGTTAAAATGATTGGAAGCACGGATCAGAAAGCTTAGTGCCATTTTCACAGCTGACAAGATTTATTTACCCAGGAATACACTTCCGAACAACTTAACAAGTGAGAAGAAAAAAGGGTATGGTTTTACTAGGACGAGAGAATACTCTGCTTCACTGCCGAAAACAGGGAGCTGAAGTTCTAACAGCTAGTTTACTACTGTTGATAAGAGAAATACTAAATGGTAGAAACGACGGTATCATAGACCATTAACAATCTCAAAACAAACTTCACGAAAAAGTTGCAGAAAATGCCACATCACAAACATTACGCGTTAAGAGCAACGCAATATAGCGAGGACACATGAACGCGACCGTCAGTGCTAATCCAGTGGCATCAAACTTAGCAGATTTGGAAAAGCCGACTACAAAATACAACTCTCAGCATTGTGACAAAGTAATGATACTAGGTCCACGACTCACACTAGATTACGGTGGTCCACATGTTTGTCATGGAAACCAGGCATCGTTGCGTGTGTGCTAACAGATGTTACAGTAGCATAGCAGGAACAGGAAGATTAACTCTATTCATTGTATAATCAAGCATGGCACATGTGGCAATAAGAGAAAAAATAATGTTTGCAAACAGTTAAATGCAGTAAAAATAAGTAGTACAGCAACTGAAGTCACCATTTTTCAAGGTCTCCGAAGTCCCAGAAGCAAAAACCGTGGAGGTGGAGCTGGAAAATTTGCATGCTTACGTCATAGACACATGGAAATAATGAATTCAAGCGATATAGATAAACTCTCTGTGGGAATGAAAAAATACATAGTAGTAACACCTAGTCAATTTCGTCAGCTGATCTCCACATGATTATATTTGATCGTCTGTAGCGGTGGTATTATGCTATAGTATACCTAATGATAAAGAGTGATATGCAGAACACTTGCGTTAGGCGGGACTTGAACCCGCAATATACCCAGTTTGAGAGCGCATTTGCCGATAGATATTAAGTAATAGTTGGTCAAAGAGAATTCTCTTATTAGTAGGGAAGGTGACGTCAAAACAGGCGTTGGTGTAGAAGGGATAGAGTACGCGCCCCCGTATTGGGTTAAACGCGGGTTCAAATCCCTCCTGACGCAAACGCTCTGAACATCACTGTGCATTATTGGGTGTAATATAACATAATACCACCGCTAGAAGGAATTACTACCCGGGTCAAGCCGATGACGGTTGGTTGCTGACAGATAGATGCGTAAAGAATGGTGTCAAAACAGCCGTCGGTGGTGTAAGGGATAGAGCACGCACTCCCGTATTTGGTGAAAGGAGGGTTCAAGTCTCGCATGACGGAAATCTATAGCACATCATTTTACTTGATTGGGTGGAGTAAATTATTTTGCAGATGAAAACAGATGCGAAAATATTTTGCTGCACCTCTAACGTTCTCGACACCTAGACGTAAAATTACTATTGTTTCACTAACTGATGCCACCTTCAAGTCAAATTGAGCCATTTACAATTTTTTTTCTGTTTAGCCGTTCCGAGGTGCTATTGAAGTTTTATTAAATATTAGCGAAGAATACAACAATACAGTCAGTAATGTAGCTTGAATATACAATATTCGAGGTGGCTAGCGTTTCGGCTGGTCGCCTTCGTCAGAGCCTGGAAAGATCACAATGATCCACAATCCACTAAGTCAAAAACCTCCATAACCCTAGCAGAAAACGTAAGAAATGGGTTTTGGATCGCATAGTAAAAGCTTCATTTTAAAGTACTCACCGTTTTGATGTTTTCTAGTCTGGCTTTATAGCGGAGTCGGTCTTGGAGTTCTTGCAAATTGCATGCGATACTGCACAAGGTTTCCTTAGAAATGGGTTGCGCTGATGAGAAACTTGGGCCCAATTCCCATTTCTAAGGAAACCTCGTGCAGTATCGCATGCAATTTGCAAGAACTCCAAGACCGACTCCGCTATAAAGCCAGACTAGAATCAACCAACGAGCAGGAACAGCAAAACGTAGGAGCAACACCAACACCACCTTTTCCTCAAGCGTTCTTTAGACAGGAAGATCCCAATAATAAGGTAGATACTAATTTTCGCATATTTTCAAACGAAACTCTCAGAATCCTAAACCACTACCACGGGAAAATGTTTAGTTCGAACATCAGCGAAGAAAAGTGGCATGCGACAGATACGGAAACTAATAAACTCCAAAGCAATTAGACTATCAGTTAGTGACAAGGAAAGAAAGTTTGTAGTAATTCCCAATCAGTTAGATACTGCGATAACGAAAAAACCACCTTGAAGATACCACATTTTATCGCCCATCATCTGGTAAGGAATCACAAAAACAGTATCGAAAATTAAACCAACAATGGGTGAAAATAGCGAGCTCGGCTGATTCAAAGCCTTCCGTTATCGCTCAACTAAAACTTAGTCCACCATCATGTTCCACTTTATACTTACTTATTGAAACTCATAAGTTGGTATGCACTGATGATCTTTTGTTTACTAATCCGTCAAATTTCAAAGTTAGACCCATCACCAGCGGCGTAGGCGGGCCAACGGACAGGATAACGTGGTATTTGAACCTAATGCTAGTCCAATTACTAAAGCATATCCAGCCCATCTCACGAACACCCAAATGTTCCTAGACCATTTACGTAACGCGTCCCCCAACAACGCGTACGTGATGGAATCTATCGACGTAACCCCCTTTATACGAACGTGTCGAATGAATCCGCAATGCAAGCCATATACGAGCTTTCAACACAGCACGAAAAGACCACAGACATTTATGGCTTCTCCACTGAACAAGTTATGGCTCTCTTAAAAGAGTGCCTAAACTGTTCAATCTTTAGATGGTCCGGGAACTATTTTGCTCAAATCAGAGGGCTGGCAATGGGACAACGACTGGCGCCAACTTGAGTAACGGTCGGAGACTTGCTCTAACCTTTATGTCTAAAGTGGAGAGCCCAATAATCAATCTCCGGCCGTTGAAGATGAAGGATGAAGCTCTCGGCGTTGATCAATCCCTAAGGGATGCGCCATGCATTCGACATCAATTTTTAACTTCGTTTGAGGTGATTGAATGCATATCTGGCCTTTACATTGACTCGTGGAGGCCTCCCACTAAACCGAGTCAGTGCTGCTTATCCTCCCAGACAAGTCTGAGACCTGTCTGGTACCAATTTACCGACCTCGGAGGGATGGATGGCTTGGTGAGCCATGAGCGCGATATCGAACCAGTGACCTCGTGTGCGACGCAAGGCACCTCTAACCACTGCGCCACATGCCCGGCCGTTGCTCTACTGTAAATACATAGATGACTGCCTTTTCGTCTGCTCAACCCAAGGGGAGATGGACAAATGCTTTGAGTTGCTAAACAGTCAGTCAGAGTACATAAAGTTCGCCCGTGAGAAACCAAAAGCAAATTGGTGCCCTTTTTTGAACGTTCAGGTCAACCTGTCTGAAAACTCCTACAATACAAAATAATACCGTAAACCAATCACCAAAAACATCTTGGTTCATTACTATCAGCCCATCCTTCACACATAAAACGCGCACTTCTTAAGAATATGTTTCAAACCGCGTCAAATGTGTGCACAGGAAAAGAACATAAGGTAGAATCCTTGAGCTTGGCGCGAAAAATAACCACCTCAAATGATTACGATACGGTAGGAGCTTCTCAGGTTAGATTTGGAGGAAATTCTATGCTCCCAAACGACAAGTCTGGAGAAAATAAGGTCCCTTTCCTCCTGCCTTTTATCTTTAACAAAATAAGTACAGCTATTAAACACTGCCTAAAAAGAGCAGGTTTGGATGATTTGGTAGCAATAGTTGAAATACCCCCAAAAACACTAAAGCGTCAATTAGTCCGCAACCGACTGTATGACGGCCTCTGCGAAACCAATGACTGCAAAGTTTACCCGAACGGCAGAGACTGCGACTGTATGAGATCGGGTATAATTTACCTAATCTCTTGCGAGATATGCGGCGATGAGTACATTGGCGAAACGGGTAGACCACTATTCCTCCGTGTAAAAGAGCACCTAGCTGGGTTACGCATATATGATTCAAAAACCCCACTAGGCATGCATAGGGACCAAAAACATGCAGGAGTAGTGTTCGACGTCAAATTCACGATCCTCGCACAGGAATCAAGAACATCTGCGCGTAAAACATTAGAAGCTTTTTGGATACATAACAAAGGCCTGAAAATGAACCGAAAAGAGGAGTGCCTCGTAATCACGCGTGACCTCGAACCATACCTCAGGCTGATTTTTCCGGCCCGAGTTAGGCACAGCCCACTGATGCACTGACCTTAAGCGGCTGGTCTTCAAGTAATATTGATAGACCCAAATATCAAAAACGGTGAGTGTTTTAAAATGAAGCTTTTACTATGCGATCCAAAACACATCTCTAACGTTTTCTGCTAGGGTTATGGAGGTTTTTGGCTTAGTGGATTGTGGGTCAATGTGATCTTTCCAGGCCTTGACAAAGGCGACCCGCCGAAACGTTAGCCACCTCGAATACTGTATATTCAAGCTGCATAACTGACTGTATTGTTGTATGGTTCGCTAATATTCAATGAATAATATCAATAACGCCTCGGAATGGCTAAACAGAAGAAACTATTCATTTATTCAAACTAAGCCGAGGTTAATAGATAGTCGGTCATGGGATTTTTTTGTTCT